>JAJIYU010013321.1:0-13926 GCA_030144865.1 Tinospora cordifolia
TTTATCGAAAGATAGCTGGTGTATCCAATATATAGTGTAGGAAAAAATAAAAATTAGTTAATTTGCAAAATAATTATTTTTTCTTTGTTATAATATTATTAATTTTTTAAAAAATTAATAATAATATAACCTGTTGAAAAGTTTGTGGTGTAGAAAAGGCACAATGAGTGACATACCAAAACTATTCTGGCCATCCGCAGAGCATTTTCCTCTGGAAATATTCCCCACCGAAGGCGCATCCGAGCAAAGCACACCACTTTTCCAAGTGCGTCGGTTTCTTTCTTTCAATTGGTCCCTACAAATTACAGTCCCTTGGTCTATTGAAATAATAGTATATTTTGACGAGACGAAAAATAAATTATAATTTCAGAAAGCATGAACTGAGGCGCTTAGAAGCATCTGCCTCGTGTTTGTGCCACGTGACTTGCCTCTCTGGTCCCCAATAAAGGCCCGCCATTTTCTTCTCCAAACGAGAAGTTGCGGAAGAACAGTCTTCGCTCCCTCGCTCTCGCTCCTTTCGAAGCCTCGATTAATTTGATCTGAAAAAACCTCTGCAAATGTTTTTCAGGTTCTCTAATTTCAGTTTGTTCTACAAGAGCTACATTTCTAGAATCGCATCTTCTTCTTGTTCTTCTTCTCGTCTTACTTGTAGATCAAGCTTCAACTATTTGATTTCCCCACTCAATTCTGTTTCTCAATGCGATCACTTCGTCTTCTCCAACAATTCACATCAAAATATCAGCAGAAGATGGCACTTTGGCCATTCGCACCAGGATCACCACGACGATCCGCAGTCATCTAAGCATGGAGAGCACGTTTTCAGGCTAGGTCTCACTGCCGACATCGGTTTGGCAACCGGAAAAGCACTCACCGGCTACTTGTCTGGTAGCACCGCGATCATCGCAGATGCTGCTCATTCGATTTCTGATGTTGTAAGGGAAACTTAAGATGTGTTACTGAGTTCTTTGTTGAAATTGGATTTGGTCTGGTTTTTATGTCTGTGGTGGTGAATCTGAGATACACCAGTCGGTCTTGTTTGAATTGCTTGATTGATTTGATAGATGATTGAGATGAAAACACTGGTCGAGTCCGGTACTTGAGTTACTTGATATGGCTATAATTTTGCTCCTAATGTGCTTATTGTTTCGTTCTATTTGTTATAGTGATGGTATCAAAAAATTAAGATATGTGGATCGTTCATTTAATGTAATGCTGAAAATATACCAGATTCTGGACATGGACAACTTAATTAAACATAAGTTAGAACGTTTAGGACTGGTTCTGTTGATGCATCACGCTTGATTGAGCATTAAGTTAACCAATTGCTTGTAGTTTTAGATCCTCTCATCCTCTTCCTATGCACTCAGCACTATCATTCTTTTTTCCAATATCTGTAGCATGTCATTTTTTTTTTCTTAAATTTTATTTCAGGAAATAGCCATTCACAGCAAAATCAGCTTGTTTATCTTGTCTATTCAAAACTAAGAGTTGCACCTTTACGTGTTTGTGATCCTTTTTTCCAAGTCCTTACTCTGTCACCTTCTGTCTTTATTTGCAGGTCCTGAGTGGTGTTGCTTTGTGGTCATTTAAGGTTGCAAGGACTCCTAAAGACAAAGAACATCCATATGGTCACTCTTGATTTGTATCTACACACTGCTCTATGATCTCTATACATGCATGGCTAGCTTTTATTTGTAGTAGTTTTGGCAATAATAATTATCTTAGAATCTCTAAGAAGGACTACTCCATCATACTTGATATAAATATAGAACGTAATCTCCAACCTTACTTGAGTTTAAAGATGAAACAGGTTATATTGTGAAACTTATTGAATCATCTTGACAAAAAAATAGACCACATAAACACATGGCAAACGGGTAAATAAGAAAGTAATGATATTTCCAGTTCTTATCATAAGCAAACGATTGGATTTCCACTTTGAAGATGAATTTAAATACATTACTGTAATTTTTTTAGAAAATACCTTAATGTTGTTTGGAAAAATATCTTGAACTTTCGTATGTTTTTCTTTTTCAAAATTTTTTTTAAATGAAACAGCGGTATACCTATTTCAATAAGTATGAAAATTTGCGAAAATACAGAGTGTTAACAGATGAAACAGCCAAACAATCTTAAAAGATTTATGGTAACTGCACAACTGGTACTCAACAAAAGTTTACATGCATTTACCCCTATTGAGAGCCCAAGTAAAAAGAATTGCCTGGGTGATTTGAGAAAATGCCAAGGCTGAATCAATGACTATGCTGGTCCTTAACAATTCACAACTCAACTCTTGGAGAACTACTATTAGATCAATTAGACAATAGAGGTCATGCATAACTTTTCTTTTAAAGTTTTTAATGTTTAAACTCCTGAACTCTGGAAAATTTAAATAGGAATGGACCTTTTAACAGGTCTGGGCTTGGGAAGTTGCTCTAGCAATTCTAAGTAAAGTGATACCTAAGAAATAATTGGTTATTGATGCAAACACAGGAGATGATCGCAAGGCATCCAGATCAGAAACTGATCAGGCGTTACATCGGAGTGTCAGTAAACCTAAGCTTCCAACTAAGTGGGAGGAATTTGTGTAGTAACGAAGTGATTAGTTACAGAATAGCTATCAGGAATAGTTAGGAATCAATCCTGAAGTTGATACGTTTTGTTATATCTGTTATGAGCCTAATACTTTGAACTTACATGAATAACAAGAGAAGGGGATGAAGACAGTTCAGTTCTCCAGTTCAATTCACTTCTTCTTTTCTCTGAGTCTTTTTCTCTCTTTTCTTCTTTCACTCCTCTTCCTCCCTACTCCTAACCATCTGTACTGCAGTGTGCAACAATTATGCTGCTTGTTTATTTCCTTTTATATTCTGAAAGTTTAGGAGAGCGTAGCTAGTGAAAAATATTGATGGATTTCACTACTAGGTGGTGAGCTTTCATCAAGTTCAGCTATGCAACCAATTTAAGGGTCTTTTATTTATTTCCAGGTTGCATATGATATATTTACTTTAATCATTGTTATATATGTGCAGTTGATCTTAACTTCAACCAGTACACTGGATCATTTTATTTATTGACTGACACTGCTTCATAGGAATTATGAGTGTGTGACATAGTTCCTAGAACTCATCCCTAGCATTAGAGATGTATAGTTTATAATTTGGTTCCTTATATATTGTCTAATGGTTCTGAATTCTGTGGTCCTTTACCTTTCAGGGCATGGTAAATTTGAAACTCTAGGTGCTCTTGGAATATCTTGTATGCTTGTGGCTACTGCAGGTGGTATTGCATGGCATGCCCTAAATATTTTGACGGTAAGATTTGAAGTTACCAAATCTTTATCTTGAATAAGTAGCTATTTAAATTCTACACTTTTGATGTTAATACCAATCTCCATTTTGTATAATTTTCAACATATCATTAGTTGTTGAAACATATCACAGGATGCTATTTTGTTTTTAACGTTGATTTATCAAAATTGTTCTTTTGACTTACTTGGGATAACTAATCTGAGAAGTTAAATTCTTTTTGCATATTCAGGAACTTTTTGCATCAACTCCAGAAATGGTTAACAATAGTGGACATCACCATGGAATTGATATGGATCATCCTATCCTGGCTTTGAACATGACTATTGTCTCAATTGCTGTTAAGGAGGGGTATGGACTTAATTTTTACAGTGAGCATTAAAGCTTTGAGTTCATTTTTAAATTTTCACAAAAAAATTGTTGTTAATTAAGCTTGTGAATAGGCTAGAAAATCAAGTTATTGGGCTGTCAATATCCTCTAACAAATTGAGTTGATTTTTGATGTTATGCGCAATAATATAGTGAACTGACAATGCTCTCCAATCCATAGGAGCAGAATTAGCCTCAACAGGTTGGTCTGATGACCAAGAGCTCACTTTTGCCCTTTTATTCTCCATCCCACTGGGTCGTTTTCATGTATGTATGTTTACTGGGTGCGCTCAAGATGGAGGTGCACTGTTCACATATGCCCCGAGGGACTTGTTAGGTGTCCGTAGAGGCTTTAATGTCCTTGTTATCCAAAATGAACAAAACATAACCTTTGTATGGACTATCATTCATTTGCTTCCAATTCTTAGTTTCTTACAATTGGAAACCTGGAATTATATTAACCAAATTTAGTCTCTGTTTTTAGTCCAAAGTCATTCCAGCACCGTCAAAGTATCTTAACTTGCAAATTCTTTCCTGTTGGGGAAGGTGTGACCTATTTCTGGTCTAAAAATTGTGAAAAAAAAATTCGGTGTTTTTTCTTTCTTGATCAAGAAGAGGTTGGCATCTTTTGTACTTTTTACATGCATTGTTTCTTACTTCTTGGATAAAATTTGGTAGTTTTATTAATGAAAGCTAGGCCACACATTGGCCAGAAGAACCATGATGACCAGGACCAAATTGCGTTTAGCCCACTACCTCTAATATCCAAGTTGGATTGTGTTCTGCTTCTTGTGCAATTTTTATCTTTTTGTTATGCTTCAGACTGATCAAAATACTTTGATGTTTCTGAATATACTTGTTTATCAATCACTAAATCTTCAATGTTTAATTTGGTTTTTCTTTTTAATTGATGGGCTTATATATAAATATTTTGTACAAAATAGGCTTTTTTGGATCACAAAAAGAGCAGGTGAAAAGGAAGGAAGTGGGTTGATGAAGGCAAATGCATGGCATCATCGAGCAGATGCTATCTCATCATTTGTTGCTCTCATAGGGGTTGGTAAGAAACTTCACTTATTCTTCAGAATTTGTTAATTTGTTTTATTAGTCAAACTTTTAGACTATTATTTGGTTTTTTGTCCTGATCTTTACATAGGTATGATTTGCTGATTTTTCTTCTTCTTTTTTTGAAAGAATTCATAAGACAATTGTTTTTATTTTGAAAGAAAAACATTTATTATTCAAGAAGCATAACAAGTATAAGGGAGTAGAATAGGTACTTAGCAATAACAAGATTATGCCAGCAAATAGGCACAGAAAATACAAAAGAACACAGCTGCATATGCTGACCCCAAATATGAAAAAAAAAAAGGAGCAAATCGAGACAGTTATCATAGACGCTCTGCCTAATTACTAATCCAAAAACTATGAGAGAAATCCCCATTCAATTTAAATGCGATCCACCTCTGAACTAGCAAGGAAGGAAACATCAATGCACACTTTGTCATAGTTTCTATGAACTCCTTCAAAGATTCTGGAATTACACTCTAGCCATATAGATCAACAAATAGCACGCTATGATGAAATCAAGGGGAACTAACCCGCTCTTCTTTTCTCTACATTGACTAGCCTGCCAAGCAAATCAAGTTTTCAATAATTTTTTCTCTTATTTGTCTAAATAGAAACACTTTTTGGATTCCTTAAAATTGAATCATTAATGCCTCTAACATGTATCATTGAAAAAGCTCAATGGTGATGCCTAAGGAGCTATGTTTAATTTGGAGCTGTTGAGAGACATAGGTTCTATACTAGTAAATCTTAGTGAATGAATTAGTGTGATTGAAAATTGATGAACAACCATTGTTGTTGACTATAGGAGGTTCTATTCTTGGGGTAAAGTTTCTAGATCCTCTTGCTGGGCTTGTTGTCTCTGGAATGATTCTAAAAGCTGGCATTCAAAATGGGTATGAGAGGTGCGTATGTATCATAATTTATTTTTCTGCCTTTTCTTTAATGTCATGTATCGCTTGTTTATTCATTATGTTGTAACAGGATAACAAGAAAAGACATAACTGCTTCAATTGTTGAATGAAAAATTCTGTTTGAACAAAGCTGCAAGATTAACTGGGATAATGGATTTATATCATCCATTATTTGAACTTTACTAAATATTTATTGGTTCATTATAAAATACTTACTATTGCTTCCTGTTGATTTTGTATCTTACTCAATAGCTTATTTGCTCCAGTGTAATGGAATTGGTTGATGCTGGGGTACCATCGTCTCTTTTAGATCCTATTCGACGAACAATACTCCAAGTTGAAGGTGTCATGGTAAGTACTGTAGTTTCATATATTTAATGGATTTGGTTTGGGCACTGCAGTTTTATGCCTTCATTTGGCTCTATCTTTTCTTTATTTTTCAGACCTTAAAGGAGTTAGTTATGTTTGTTTTCTAGAAGCAATGTTGTTAAGAAGACACCAAACACTTCTATTTTTATTTTTATTTGATTTTGCAAAATTATTTTTTTCTATGACTCACTGCATTACATTTCCTGTACGCCTGTATCTGTTGCTTCTTTTCCATATTGATTGGTCGATCATATGCCTTGAATGGAAAATTGTATCATCTTTGTCATTAGGGTGGTAACCTGAAGTCATTCTTTCTCTATGATATCTATCTTTCTATTGAAGTTGGCTGATTGTCATTCTGTGCTAGCTTTCTTGGTAAAATCATATTTGAAAACTATTTGATCTTTGATACATGGCATCAGTAGCAAACTATGAAAGGGATGTATACAATATATGAAGCTCCTTCCATATTATGGGTTTATGGGAGTGTCGATGATGAAGCTATTCTCCACTTCTGGAGAGGCAATTGTTAGATTTGAAATTGAAACTCTGATGTGGTGGTCACAATGGAGAGGCATCACCATAACCTATGTAGCTAAACTTCTCTTCATTTTTCGCTTTTTGATAATACTGCATTCAAATACCTTGTATAAGGATGCAAATTTACATTTGTCTATCGGTTTTTGTTTGGTACATTAGGGGTTTGGGTTTGGAACTAAAGATCTTTTGCAACATAAATTAATGCAGGGATGTCATCGCTTAAGGGGAAGGAAAGCTGGCTCATCGATGCATCTTGATGTGCACATTGAGGTGTACTCTCCAAATCGTCATCTTTCTTTATGCAATTCAAATTAATGCATCATTATTTTGCTAATGCATAACGTTACAATGCCTTTTTCTCCGTTGTATGTGATCTGTTATGTAAATCCTACTTTATCGAGGTTGAACTTTTCTTTTCTTCATTTTGTATCAGAAGTGATTATTTTCTTCTTAATTGTTGGTTCGCCTAGTTTTCTTGATTGTACATATCAAACCATACTAACTGATTCTCTTGTTCTCTTATTGGAACTACACCTACCTTTACTGCACATTTATTCCATCTTTCAATATTTTGCTGCACATTTTTTATATTGATATCATGGATCGAAAAATTGAATACACCATAAACTTTTGGCATTTGAGTGAAAATTAATTCGAGAAGTGTCTATTTTCACAATTAAGATCAAATTTTTATATGGTTTCAAACGCACTGAAGCATGATTACCAATTTAGAACATTAGTAACTACACAAAATATATTTTGCATTGGGGACTTCAAGAATTTAATACCATGACAGTTAGTCCTTCACTTGGACAACAAATACTGCATCTTCGTTTTATCGATCAACTAGGTTCACGTTCTACCTGTATGGTTTAAAGAGGCTAAGCGCGTGTTCTTGCAGGTTGATCCTTTCTTAAGTGTTAGTGCAGCACATGACATTGGTGAAAATGTTCGAAGGCAAGTTCAGAAATGTCATTTTGAAGTAGCTGAAGTGTTCATTCATATTGGTATTTTCTTTTCTCTTCCTTAAATAAATGTTTTGCATTTAAATTCAAAAGATGGATTAATGCTCACACGACCTTTTAAGAATAATTCCTACTACAATCTTCTGAGCTTTTAAAAAGATTATCTAAAATATTTCGTAAATTTGTTTTGCGGGATGATTATTTACATGGAACCATGATCAAAACTCATGTTCTTGTCATATTACCAAACTCTAGTATGATCATGTATCATACGATTGTTAAAATCACTGGAACGAGAAAAATGGAGATGAATATAGTATTTGTTGAAAAATGAATCTATCACCTCAATTTCTTTCCGTTTTGTCAACTTAGATGTGGAGTAATCAATGTAACGCTCGAAGACTCGTTACACAATTAGAACCCTATCTCAGGGTTAATATCTCACTTGATCATTAAATCAGGGAGTGAAGTCTTACTTAGACTCTCAGTCCCCTTTCAGACAAAGACTCGTCTAGGGCTAGGAATACTCACGGTGATGCTACTGCATCATCGTGCCAATACGTCGTTAGTTCTCTTTATCATCTTTTATTAATGATCACAAGTATATTCACATTTCAAATATCCAATATAAATAACCAATGGATACAAATAGACAAGTTAACATGCTCATAATCACATTAATCATTCTATTCATCGCATGACATGCATGACATAGATTCTTAATTGTAACTTACTTTCATACAAAACATGACATGATATAAATCCTCAACAACAAATAGACATTCATTCATAGGCATACATCCTTAACATGCTTCTAAAACAACATATAACAATAATCATACAAAATCATGTTTCATATCTTAACCAAAATAATATGAAAGAGTTCAGGTAGTCGCTTCCACCTTGATAGTTGACTCTCTTGAATCTTTGCATTGTTATTCCAAATTTTTTCGAGTCTTCAACTATCAGTCTTCAGGATCTGCTTTTTGAAAGTATGATTTAATAACTATTCATGAACAATACCGTATGTAAGAATAATGCGTATCTGTGAACAATACTTATGAATAGTAATAGTGAACAGTACCTCCGCGAACAGTGCTGTATTTGTGAACTTTAACATAGTACATATAAATAGTATTACAATATGTACTGAAGTGGACATTTCTACACATGTTTCTCCCATCTCTTGTTCTTTTGGCATCCTAATATTTCAAATCCTACACAAATAAACTTAGACAGAGTCATTATACCTACTTTGACTTGTAGAAACCTCCAATTGCTGCAAAGTAAACGTCCAAAAGTAGGCCCTCACTATTGCTATGCAGAAACTTGAGTTTTTCCCTTCCTACTACTATATTTACTATTTAGAACAGTCTAAGAATGAGAGAGGAAAAGAGAGTAAGCAAAGAGATTTGTTTTTTCTTGCTGAGATGAATTTGCGAATGAGGGGGGTGGGTTTATATAGATTTTTCATGCAACAACGACACACATGAACAATAGTGAATAGTGTGCTACAGTACTGCCAAAAGTTATTTTGTCTCAAGTGAACAGTGCGCTTCAGTACCATTGACAAAACAGTGCACTACAGTACCACCGCAGTTGTTTTGTCTCGAGTAAACAGTGCGCTATGGTGCTGTTGATTGTCACACTGCTAATGGAACAGTACCGTCGATTGTCCTTTTTTTTTAACCCGAATTTTTCTGGTATTACAAGTCTCTACAAGCTATCGGATGAGCTTCCACCTGATCAAATGTGATGTCTTGCCAACTTGTTTACCCCCCAAAAGAAACTTTTAATTTCTTTCTCAATTTGCATAGCCACCAAACTTGGGATTTTGAAGATGAACGTACAGTATATAGGAATACCTGCAAAAATTTATCTAAATAAGGTTAACCTTCCACCGCTAGGGGTTGTTTACTAGGAGGAAATCTTGGGTATGAGAATGAGTATCTTGAAGATTGCACGTAAAAAGACATTAGAATTTTCAATATTCTCAGTCCCATGCCATGATTGACCCCCTGCCAAACAGCCCCTTAGAAATGATCTTGTCTAACCATATAATCACTTGAATTTTAGAGAGAATTGAAGATAAAAAATCCAATCTTAAAAATTTTAGAGAGAACTGAAGGCCAAAAATTTGAAGTTAAATAGGTTGACACCCAAGGGAAGACCAAAGTGTTTTAAAGGTCACTCTCTGACCGAACAACCTATGTTATTCTTGTGATACATTCTAACCATCTGACTCTTCGAACGAGTCACTCTCAGCATATGGATCTCACGGAAGCCATGCAAGATATGTATATGCACCACATTTTTCTCCTTCCCACCTAGAAAGTTGTGCTGTCTGCATGCTGTGGATGTGAAGTCTCTGTTTTATACCTATCAAACAAAAATCCCCGCACCAAGAGTATTGACTAGCCCTGGACATCAATCTAAAAATGTCCACCATACTGGTGAAAAGAAAATGTGTTAATGGGTTTCCTTGCCTATTGAATTTGCCTCTTGCTTTTTCATTTATTACAATGAAAAAAATAGTTATTCGACATTAAGTGGCAAACTTTTGTTGAAGAACATGTTTTCAAGAAGCTACACTGTACAAAATCATATGCCTTTGCAGAATCAGCCTCAAAAACTAAACTTTCCTTGTCTTCATTTGCAATAAGCACCACATCTAGGATTTGTCTCCTTTGTACAAAATGCAAATTGATACGACTACATGGTCTTATGTAGCGATACCCATGGACTTATGTAGCACGTTTGAGATGATTTTGTTTAGGCTTGTAACCAAGTTTGTATGTTGGAAATCTTTGGAACTTCACGAATTATATTTCTTTGGGATAAGGCAAATATAGGTCTTGTTTGTTTGGATATTTACCAAAACCATTTTGGAAAAGTTTGTGGAACACCCTCATAATGTCTCCCCTCCACAATGATCTTTTTTTTTTTTTTTTTTTTTTTGGATAAAGAGCCATTGTGTAACCATCAGATCGTGGGCCTTGTTTCTATCACAACTGAGCTGATTTAATTTCTTTGCCATCAAAAGGTCGCTCCAACCATCTACCATCTTCTTGAGAGATTGTTCCCCACCCAACAACAAAGGGATTGTATTCTGTCAAGGCACTTTAATTGATTTAGCAGATAAAGGAAAGTTATCACACTATGAATCCTAAATCCAAACCGTGAGTCCATTTGAAAGAAGATGCAGATGGAACTTAATGAAGGTTCCATTCAGTGAGTTGATTGTAATGCACGGGCATCAATTGGTACACCTACCACTTGTCTTCAATGAGTTCAGTCAAAAGTTAGTCTTGATTTGTGCAGAAGTCAATTGTTTCATTGGTGTAGTCTCAGTTTCTTTCTAAAAAAAGAGACAAAGGACATGAAACATTGTGGTGAGAAATTTGTTAACGTTTCTTATTCAGGGGGATAGCCCAAAATAGAAGTGACTTGTGGAATGAGTTTTGGTGTTGCTGACTCCAAATAATTACAATGGCTCTTGGATCGTCATGATATTGTAACATTTATGCTGTAGATGGATTGATTGGGTATAGAATTTATGTCTAGTAGTGCATCATCAGCCTGCAATTCTGAACTTTGTAACTGACCATACTCTGTTGCTCATGTAGATCCTGCAATTTCACAGTTACCTCACAGCATTCCAGAGCAAGAAGGAAATCTAAAGGGAACAGGTTGCCAGACGTTGAATGTTTTTGCAGAGCAAAAAGAAATTGAAGCTCTTGTGTCTGATGCTATCTTGTCAAAGTTTTCAGAGGTACTTTTTCTCTGTTTCAAATCTTCTTTACCTGGTGCAATGCTCAAATTGTGTTGTTAATCTGTTCATTAATGTCTATTTATGATACCTGTGGAGTTAGTTGAGGAAGGTCCATCTTTTGAGCAATACAAAATGATAGTAGGTAAACTCAGAACTATTAAAAGGGAAGTAGGAAAGAAAATAGCAGATACTTGTGACTAAATAATTACCTTGAGTTATTTGCATTTACAGTGACAGATTTTTTCACTTTTCTTGGAAGAGGGAGGGCGGTTTATTTGATTTTCTTGTTTAGAACATGAATGGTGGAGTAAGTATTTATGGTTCTTGTAGAAATACTTCTTTGGCATTTGATAAGTTATGTTGATCTTTTCAACCCTTCATGTACTTGCACATTTCAATCTATAAACAAGATGTTAGATGTGAAAAGTTTGACATCCAATGTAAATTATGTCATTGGTGTGTCCTGCTGCATTTACCCTATTGTATTATATTTGTAACTTTTTCCCTGTTTACAGAAAAAAAAAAAAATTTTGAAAAATGAAAGTTTAACTGTTTGGTTGTGAAAATGATGATAGGATATTTACTTCTTGATAGTTCAAGACAAACTAATCGTTCATGCAGAAAATGGCGGTTGAGCGCATAACACATCATGTGTTCCAGGGAAAACTTTTTCTCCAAATTGAGGTCTCTATGTCACCTGAAATGTTAATCAGGTAGAATCTTCAGTTTCTCTTACGTTTGTCAATTTGATCTCAACTCTATTCATTACCAAATCTTGAATAATTTTGTTTTTTTCTTTTTTTTTGTTTTTTTTGTTCTTTTTGTTCTCCTTTTGCCACAATTAAGAGATGCAATGGAGTTTGCAAAAGAAGCAGAAAAGGAGGTCTTAAGGGCAGCTTCCAACATAAGCCAAGTAAATATTCTGCTAAGACTTGGTCACCCTGTGCCCCTGCTCCATAACAGCCAACTTGGGTGTAACAAGGAGGACAGCAAAATGTAAGCTTTCTTTACAGGTACCTGTCTCCCTTTAACTAATCCAATCATTTAGACGTTGAAAGTATATTTCGGTATTGTATTCTTCTTCTTGTATCTATATATATAGAGAAAATGCTTATTTAACACACTTACACGCATTATATCATGTATTACTCACAGTAAGAGGTGTGACACTTTAATTTTTTGATATGAAACAAGTACTTTTATTAATTCCATCAGTCATTCACCAATCATACAATCATGTCACTGATATCAATATTACAATCAGCGCAAAACAATTGTTCTACCCCATGTGCGACATCCTCTGCTACCCCTTCTCCCCTCCTATTAGTAAACCCAAGCATAAAACCCCCTCAATCAAAATACCAATTTGACATTGATGGACCTTTGATCATTCCAGCTACATAAATCCAAGCACTAGCTGACATTTTAATAGTTTCCCTTAATGACTGACAATCTGATTTTGAATCTAAGAACATCCTACAGTTCTCTCCTTCCAACTGTGCCAGCTACATAATTGTGAATGTTGTTATATATATATATATATATGAAAAACCCTAATTTTGTGCAATTACAACGTTAGTTATTAAGTGTAGCATGAATGCTATAGTTGAATAAAAAATTATAAGTTTCGCAGTCACATTAGCATTGTTATAATTAAAGCAGGGAGCCTACATCTTGACACTTGCCTCCCTACGGCATCCCTGGTATTTGTAGCTATGATTTAGAGGGAAAACAGAAAAGAAGGCCGGGAAGTAAGATGTAAGATGAGACTTCATGGAACAGCATATTGCCAATCAGCACTATGACTTTTTACGGGAGCTACAGTTGACAGTTTTGTTTGGCTTTGCCGCAGTTCTCCGCCTCGCACAGTCTCACCATTGTGATGAACGGCTGGCTGATGGTTGCGCTTTTTAAGATGGCTAAGTAGTTTTCTTCTTTACAGGTAAACATAAAAGGTCTGAGTTTTCTTTTTAACATATGACATACCATATACAATTACGCGTCAATTTTTCTTTTTGGAGCAAAGCGTTCTTTCGAGATCCTAGATTTTGAGGGCGGTGAATAAATTCTTTTGGATGGGGTCGGACCTGATGGTGATACAAAATTGTTGTCGTACCATCTAAAGATCAAATCAAATAAAGGCTTTGCTTTTTTTTTTTTTTTTTCAAACTTATGCTTTTCTATGCTTAATCATACCACATGCTTTTCAAAGTTTGCTGCTATCTTATCCTTCGCGCAGTTGTCGTATTCAATTATGTGCATCTTTGATGTTTTTCTCATTTTTTTTTTCACTTAACATTGATTGAAAGAGGAGTGATGGACGCCCTTTTTCGGGAATGAGTGGCAATAGTTGCCCCTTTTGTTGTTTTGGTTAAAACACTAACTCTCAAATCGGGCTTGTCACTCATTTTTTGTTGTTTCACAAAACTATTCTAAAAAATTATCAAGTTCGATTTTGATATTCTTGATGTAAATCTTATCAGAAATGATTAGCTGGCCATGCTTCGACCGTTTGAACTTCCATTTTACCGAAAGATATACATACACATACACACAGGTTAACTCTACTATTATTTTAGCTTTACATTCTTTAGAGTTTTTCTCGAGTACAATTGAATAAA
>JAJIYU010013322.1:0-13940 GCA_030144865.1 Tinospora cordifolia
TATACATATATGTATTTATATATAAATATATACGTATATGTGTTTTAAATTCAATTTTCGGTTATTACGTCACTAAAATTTCATGTATTACAAATATTATGTCACAAAAAATTCAGGTATTACAAGTTCAACTTTAGCAAAATAACAAAACAATCTACTAGGGATAGGCTGGAAAAGATCACACGATCAGCACACCTTTTCCCTTGTCCACACTGGACAAACCTGAAATACTAAAAGTAGTGAGCTCCATATCCACGTGAGCCCAGTGAATAACAAAAGATATATCTACTTATGTCAAGCATTCTACATGCAATGCAACGCACCATCACAACTATTCAATAAAAATGCAACAACAAATAGCACATACAATCATTAACATATAAAAATGTAGTAGCCTAATATGCCATGAAATATGCCATGAATTAGGCCATGGTTCAAGGGTCCAATATCTAAACTCGGCACCCTTCTTTCATTTTAATGATATTTTGGTCATACTATCATTCCAAACAGACGTGACCATCATCTAAGCCATATTGCAATATAAATTAGCGATCATGGCCCACTGACCAGGTGGTATAGTCACCACCCTCGAACCAGTAGAGTGTGTTATACACCACTTTAAATATATCCAAGAGTGTACCATGGTACCACTCTACCTCAAACTATCACAATCCAATGTTTATACCTTAGAACCTCTCATCATTAGGCTAGGTCAGCACATCTGAAGATTTGTCGGTCAGTCCTACCTCAAAGCTATCATGATCCAATGCGCGTACCTTGGAACCTCTCATCATTAGGTCATGTCGGCACGTCTGAAGATTCATTGATTAGCTATATCTCAGAACTGTTATGATCCAATGTCCGCACCTCAAAATCTTTCATCCTGAGGCCAGGTTGGCACATTTGAAGATTTGTACTTGTATATCAGGACTATCATGAACCAATGTCCACACCTCGGAACCTCTCATTCTAAGGCCAAATCGGCACATCTGAAGATTTGTCTCATCTCAATGCAATATGCAATGCATGTACCTCCCAATTGTGCAACAACTATAAGTACAATAAAATATTAAATAAATACATCAAATTACTACTTACAGACTAGATTGACTGTCGATGTTCCCCCGGTCGCCAGTCGCGTCTCCTAATATCGAGCTAAATTCCAAAAGCTTACACTGTCAACACGTGTTTCACTTTTGGTATACACTACGTAACCACTTCACAAATTTGTTATATTATACAATAAATAAAAAAAATTAATTATTTTCTATGTTACACATTTCTTTCATGTGAAGTAACTCATAATGTTATACAACATAACATATATATAGTGTTCAGATCAACGAGTAGATGTAGATATATACTTTATTTGTACCCATTTAGGCCCTAAGAATTTATATAGTAGTTGAGCGTCGACACTTAATTATGTAATGTTATATATAAATTAAGTGTCGACTCTCAACTACCATATAAATTCTTAGGGCCTAAATAGGTACAAATAAAGTATATATCTACATCTACTCGTTGATCTGAACACTATATATATATATATATATATATATTGCATAGTTTTACTCCTAGTAAAATTATACTCTAAATTTTGGTCACACAATTGGCTAATACTTTTATTGAAAATTATACTATGAAAACTATAATTCATAACTTTCATAACAATTTTAAATTGATAAGGGATAAAAATATTTTATCCAAAACGTCAGATCCTTGAGAAACTAGTAGTTTTTCTTTTCCTATTTTCTTCTCTTTTTCTTTCTTTTCTCTTTTTTTTCTCCTTTTTTTTCCTTTCTTTCCCAAATGGCAAGTTGAGTGAAGAAATGAGAAGTGTGCAAGAAATGAAATGAAGGGAAGGCTATTTACAACAAAGATTTTGGGTGGGTCCCATTGCAATCCAAAGAGTCAATAATAGTTGCTCCCTTATCTCCCCACATCACCAATATTATCCCCTAATTTTTTATTATTTTATTATTTTATTTTTTTTCTTTTTTTAACCAAGCACCCTTATCATATTATCCACTTGTTATATATATATATATATACATATATGTATACATGTAATAGTTAATCATTTCATTATCTAATAAACTCCCACTATGAAATATTTATTATTATTAATATTAACATCATTAATTATTTATTTTATTTTTCATTTAATACATCTATTAATTAATACAATTGTCATAAAAATCACATATTTCTATTTAATATACACATTAATTTATACACTTCCTATAAAATTATGTATTTTCATTTATAATTCATTAATTGATAAATAAAATACATGTTGAACCAGTCGACCCAATGTTCAAAAATATGGGTCGTTATATATTTGCACATGAACTAACTTGAACATAAATAGATTAAGTGTTTGGAAGAATAGATTAAAAGTCAAATTTCATTAAAATCTTAATTTAAAAAACCAATCGAATTTTAGGGGGAAAAAACTCAAAGAAAATAGCAAAGGCATATGTAAAATATAACAAAGATTTCAATTTTAACCAGCATATATATTCTTACAACATACTAATATGGTAATTAGGATCTTCATTTTAGACATACTTGATGATGAAACATCTTTATTTTATTTAAGGTTTATATATATATATATATGTAACAATAGTACATTTTGCTTTAGTGTCTCAATATAGGAGTGTTGGATAAGTGTTGAAGTTCAAAAAACTCATATAAATTGTTTATTTTTTTTATTATATTGCAATTACAAAATATTTTTTATTTGTATTTGTTGAAAATCGAGATGCAACAAAATATATAATAAAATCATGTATGAGAATATTTAAAAAAATGTTTCATAATATGAGTTTTGTCATGTTAAATAAATAAAAATTAACATTTTGAGTAACAATGTTTTTTTCAAGTAAAACATAGCGTTTTACAACCTGAACACTATTGTAATACGCACAAGATCCATAACCTACAGGAGTATATGACACACGAGCAGAAAAAGGTTTAGAGCAATGAGTCTTTTTCTTGGTAGATCAGATCAACAATCCATGGAGCTAGGGCATCATAGAGATGCTTGATCGAAGAACTAGAAGTTCAAGTTCTAAGGTGGTATGTAATTCAAATAAAAAAACTTTGGCAAAACCATGAAAATCATGTGGTGGAAGATGTACAATTCAATGTATGAAGGGTTACGCAAACTGAAACAAAACACACAAATTTGTGCTAAGTAACGTTCCGGTTACCACAATAATGGAATACATTACTGCGAACAGTGCGTGTTTGCCCAGAAAAAACTAACGAAAACACTGTGTTTTGATTACCACAGTAATGCATTCCACTATCTTGGTAATACGTAAAAATTGCACAAAAACGATTATGTTAAGTTTCTAAAACGATTATGTAAAGTTTTCAAACATGTGAGCAACTTCTAAAACCCTCACTTACTAATACTTGTGCACAAGAAACAAGCAAAATAGAAAGGAAAAGAGTTTATGAACGATTTTTACCAAGGAAACAACACCAAACTTCCTAAACCAATCTTAATTGAATTCTATGTCAACTTAGCATGAGCACCCCATTCTCACCACTCAAGTAAGAATGACTCATTTCTCTTCTTGTTCTGCTAGCTGTCTTCTTGACACCCTTTCACTCCATAGCCATCTTACATAGCAACCATAGTAGTAGGAAGAAGAAAAACTCAGGATACTGCATAGTAGTAACAAGAACCTACTTCTGGACGTTCTTTTGGAGCAACAGGAGGATTCAATCGATCAAAGAAGGTATAATGACCCTATCTAAGTTTCAATGCATGGTTCATGATCCATAGTTTAAGGTATTAGGATGTCAAGGTCGTACGAGAACAAGAGATGGGAAAAACATGAATGAAAGTCTACTTTTCATGCTGATTATTGCGGTATTGATCATGGTTACTGTGATATTGCCTTCATTTTCTTCTATTTCTTGACTTTCACACTGATTACTACAGTAATACAATGAAATTTTTTCATTGACCTCTAGTTACCGCTATAACGTTTCTAATCCTCTATAAGTTCCTCTGGTTATCGTTGTAGTCTACCACGATAATGCGACTTTGTTTCAGTGATTCTCTTTGGTTACCATGGTAGCCTACCATAGTAGTGCATCTACACTTCCCATTTCTCACTTACACATTCTACTTACTATGGTAATCCTTTATCTTATCACATTACACAAAAGCAAGATTGTACTTAGGCTCATCTAAGATAATATCCTTGCACATTACATGCCATATAGGATAATAAATCATTAGAGTATTTTTAAAAAAATTAGACACACATGAATCACTAAAAAGAATGCATTGAATCCTAATCTTTAAGGTTGAAGACTCAAGAAAGCTCGAAACAACAACACAAGGATTAGGAAGAACTAAGCATAAGGTGGAGATGATTTCTAAGTTTTAAATTATTATATTGATTTAAATAACGTATGCATGTACACTTGTTTTATGCCTTGAATAGAATATGCATGTTTAGGATTGAGATATATGATTGATGAATGTTGATGCAGTAATGTTTGTGATGCCATGATCCAAGAATGACCTATTAACATGCTTAAGTGTAACACCCCAATTCTTGGTCCTTTCGTTCTGTCACATCGAGGTCACACATTGAGAGGCGTGCCCAAAAATCATTAAATATATCATCAAAACACCACACATGTCAACCACCGAGAACTAGGATGTTACTGATTCTATCGTCTAACACGTTTCATCAACATCATACTCACATGTGAATAATTTATCAATCTCATGGACACACCAAAAGATATAAATAGGAGATAAAACATAATAAATCTCATCAAAACTAATGGATTAAAATGAATAAAACTAAACATAAAGTGTTCAAGCATTGGTCTAAAAACAGACCCATATGGCCCATTACCAATTTCTAAAGTCACTAACACAAAGATAACTTAAAAGGGTCATATGCCTAGTTCAACTATTGTTCATAGATCGAAATAAAGTAAGTCGAATCACGACTTCCCTAGTGAGGTCTACAACCATCAAACAATACCCAACTATACCGTACCTCAAACCATCTCAAAGGTCACCTAAAATAGAAACGTGGGGTAAGCTCAAGAGCCTAGTAGATCAAACACAGTACATCCATAGTATTATTCAAGCCAAATTATGGAACACACAAACACTTCAAACACATTAGGCGTTTTAGTCATTAAGTTGTTCAACAGTTGTTAAAGTAGACTGGAAGATTTAACCCCCAGTGTTCTCTCATCATTATTATTTTAAAGGAAACAAGAAAAATGTACTGTATGATAGATTCCAATGGGACAAGGGCACACCCTTTACCCAACCCAAAAACTAGGGTCACACCCATCGCTCCTTCACCAAAGAACTAGAGACACACCCATCATTCTATCATTGGGAATTGGGAACTAACCCGCCATTTCATACTCAAGAACACTCATAGTGATCCGCCGTGGACCACTGCACTGGTACATGGTTCAAATCTTGATTTAACTTTAATTAAGATCATACAGTCATTCATCGCATCATATTAAGCATGGAAAATAGAGCATGTGATATTATTCAAATAAATCAACATGTTCATCATTTCTTATCCCATATTATGAAGACCTATAAACGACTAGCATGGATACATACATCATGTTATATACCATTCATGCAAACAAAGAGCTCATGAAATCCAATTAGTGTCAAAACATACCCTAGCATTCTTCTAGGCATTTAGAATAAGGTAAACACAAATCACATTTAACATTTAAAACTCAAATAAGACTAAGGAGCAAGATAATCATAACCACCTGTTATTTCGCCCCTCAAGTTCTAACTCTCACCTAAATGGTTTAGGATCCTTTACCTTGTAGTTAAGTGTATGATCTTCATCGGTATAAGTATTCACATTTTTAACTCATGGGACAATTATTTACTAAGCAATATATTGTAAGACAATCAAATGGTTTATGGAATGTGCATAAGACTTGAAAAACACGAAGGCTCATCGCGTTATTGTTGTACTCCCAACGTTACTTCAGTAATGCGAGACTGTTCTCTATGTGTTTCTGGTTTCTTTGGTGTGTGGGACTTCTACACATTAGATCTAAAACTCGAAAACATAAGTTTCAAAGGATGGGAAAATCTTATAACTTAGCTCCGTTCGTTGCTTCGCTTGTCTGTCTCATTGGAATACTTTAGATGTGGCTGATTCTTTGTTTTAGTAAAAGAGTATTTGCAAACTTTGATTAATACCACGATTATGATAAAACTAAATAGGTTTCACTTGAATCTAACTCATACCTTTGTATTTTCATCTGGAACGGTGCTTCAGCTCATGTTCTTCATGATCTTTGAACTTTCCTCTAACAGTGTTTGTAAAATAGCTATAACACCAATACGAGATGCATGAGAGGAAGGAAAAATCACAGTGGCTAGGGTTTGTGAGCAGCGCAGAATGATGTGTTTAGGGTTTCCTGCGCAATATCTCTACACATATATAGATAACTAGCACCCCAAAACTTCAATTTCTGATCTTCAATCACAATATCGCGAATGTCCTAGTACCGCGGTGTTGGGACTGTTCCTAATCACAAGACTGCATCACCAGACCGCAATACCACGTCTTTGCCAAAATTTACAAATTTTTAATCGCAGGACCATGGTACACTTACCTAGTATTGCGCTCCTCACACAGATCTATTTTTTTACAAAATCGTGACGCACTATCACGGTCTTGATTTGGGGACCGCAGTAGTGGCATGCATCTCCTTTTTTGTTTTTTGTTTCTTTTTTGCAACTCTACTCTTTTTTATGGTATTACATTAAGATTGCTATGAATGATGACTACCATTTTTATGATGTGCACATGTTTATACATCTTATTTAATTTGTTATTAATATGATTTTTCATTGAAGAAAGATTAATAAAGATTACAACCATGTACCGGCACGGTGATGAATTTCATCATGAATGTTCCAACCCAGACCCGGTTTTGCTAATAATTGAATTTTTTATTTGGAATGGGAGTTTGAATTGGCACCACTTCATGGATGAAGGGTTTGAGCATTTAGTTTAACCTCACTCCTTAGATTTGGAAAATTGAGATGGATTCCTTTCGGTCTTAACATCCTTTGACATGTATGTTCTATGAAAGTGTTTGACATGTATGTTTTACTTGATTGAAATAATAATTTTAAATTTTGGGATGATCTACTAGGCTCTTTGAACTCATCCCTTCTTTTCTAACATTTTAGGAAACTAAGGAACAGAGTTTGCGTGGATAATGAGAATTACTTTTTAGTTTCATGGTTTTGTCTTAGTCGGGCATGTTGGCTTTAGTTTCGTTGTCGGTTTAAAGTTGCTTTATTGAATAAATTTGAAAGTTCTTGTACACATTAAATATTGAAATTGATTTTAAAATAATGGTATTGATTTTTTTATCAAAATGTTTCAAAATACTTTTATGAAATCTTTATGTGTTTTGTGAATAAGATTTCTCACAAAGTTGTGACGGAAAAGAAAAAAAGAAAAAGAAAAGAGATAAAGTGGCATTCCACGTCTCGGGTGTTTGTGATGTTGATATTACATTTTGTACGTGACGTTAATGTGCTGGATTGTTGACTCGAGGCCATTATAATAATTAAGCCCTCCAAACCAGAACCAATTGGGCCACAAAGGGGAGGCGAGGTGTTACATGGTATCAATCTATCTGTTTTCTTGATTTAATCTTCCATACTATCTCACTCTGAGTTTGATTTTTGGAGTTGTAACTGGCATAACAAACCTAGCAACACAACCTACGAATTGGAAACCCATATTGCATAATCCTTCTGTCACTTTTCAATAACTCACTCTTCCATTCTAAATCTATCACTCTCTTATTCTCAATCCCTCTTCTATTGGTTTCTTTTATTTCTGTTTTAGGTAAGTACAAGATTCTTAACAAAAATCTTTCCTCTAAAAATTAGGTTGTCTTTTAGTTTTTCATTTTTTTTTTCTACTTTCCTTTTCATCAAAATATTTGTTCATAGATTTATATAGTTGTTCAATTTCCAACTTTTGAGGTTCGTCTCATACCTGTTTTATTGTGGAGTGTGGTTTTGGAAGATCACTTTGCAAGATGACTTCTTGGCTTTTTTGTCATTTGAGCTCATTTGGGATATTTTATGGAATTAGATTTTTTATTTTTAGTGATATTTAAGCTTCTAGAATCTTTGATTTTGTAATTGCTCATGTGAAAATTTGTTAGTTCTTTTTCTCATATCTATGCAGGTTGGAGATCAGTAATTTTTATAAGATACTGCTCATGGACAATTTTTACAAGATTGTTTATGAGCTTGATTTTTTTTTCATTTATGGTGACCAATTTTATTATGCTAAACTATGTTTTTCTTTTCTAGAAATATCAAAAACTTTTTATGAAAATCAAGCTCGTGAAGAATCAACAATATATACTTACATATTGCATTCATAAGCTAATCAATCCTAGGGAGGAAGAAACAATTTTTGGACCATGCTTTGTTTAAATATGTGAAATCCACACATGTTCTCCATTTTCCATTAGGTTTCCTTGCCCCTACTATGTTGGCTCACTAATCAGGTAAGTAACCTCTTTGATGAATCAAGTAGCCAGGGGCTTATCCACTTCTGCCCTAAGGGTTTGCACTCATTTCATACTGAGCGGTCTTCTATTTTACTAAGCAAGAGTTGCTTACAAGCTTGCGTTTAGACAATGGTCTAAATATTTGGAGATATTACCAACATGTCTTGGTGTGACCATGCAACGATATCTTAAAAGTCTTCAAGTACTTACATGATTTTGGCCTCCAAATCCCCTTCTAGAGTAGTTCTAATCTTCAAGGCTTTTCTCAGGTCCTTGGTTGTTCAGATCTCCTTCCACTCATCTTAGGCCTCCATCTACGAGGCCCCATTTTTGTGCCTAAGGTCATTCTCGAATAGATTTTCTACCAACCCAAACTTTTCCTTATCTTTGGTGCAACTAGTACTAATAGGTTGTATTACTTTAAGGGTGCTTATGTAACACTCTTTAAACTATCACTAACTTCTTCATACTACCTTGACTCCTCTTCAAGCTAAGCACTCAACAGCCAGGTGGAAAGTGGAGACCATTACTCTTAAGTTGTTCATGAGTGGTCTTCGATCAAAGTGTCATAGGTTAATTCCCCGCTAACGACAAAGACATTGATTGTGGTTGTCACCTTTTTGTTCTTTTTCTCCAATCACAACAAGCAATATCATTCTTCCTTTGGAATTAAACAATGTCCAATAAAGTCAAGGAAAGAGACATTGATAAGTAACAACTTGTAATATCTCACATCGGTCTGACTCCAGGGAGATTTTTAGACTAAATGTGCATTCGAGGGTGTCTCATTGTGCCAAGCACTTTTAGGAGATTCAGATTCGAGTCTTCCCAAGAACAAAACCCTGCACCCAATCAGTGGTGGCTAAAGTGGGGACAATATCACCACGGTGGGCCTGGGCTATTACAAATGGTATCAAAGCCACTCTGTGTGTACCGGAGGTGTGAAACTTGAGGACAAGATTGCTCTTAAGGGGGGTGGATTGTAATATCCCACATCGGTCCAACTCCAGCGGATTCTTGGGCTAAATGTGTATTCAAGGGTGTCTCATTATGCCGAGCACTTTTGGGACACTCAAGTTTGAGTTTTGCCAAAAACAAAACCCTGCACCCAGTCAGTGGTGGCTAAGGTGGGGACAATATCGTCACGATGAGCTTGGGCTGTTACACAACTACTCCTTCTTTAACCCTATGTTTTCAAAAGCTGACCAACAAAGGATGTTGGAAGTGATTTTATCTACCAGTATGTGACGTACCACTATAATATGTTATCTTCATCTTTACTACCAAAATGTCATAATGAGGGTGCTTAATGCCTTTTGCCTCCTCTTTTGATAAAGATGTTACGAAGTCCTTTCTCCTTTCCTTTTCAACTGCTTATAGTTGATGATTTTAGATATTTCTGGGGCGCATGACTTTAAATATCCTATTAGACAAGCTAAGAAGATGTCCTTTAAAGATCATTATAATCTCCCTCGAGGGTTCTTCAGGTTGTTAGTGCTCCTCTTCTTGTGGTATTTGCAGTGCTTGTTCTCGAACAAATTTCCTCAAACATCATCTTCTTGGGCCAGTGCAAGTTATTCATATTTTGTATGGTGAGGAGAATCTCTTTTCTTGACATATTAAGCGGAGTATAGGAAGTATAGGTCATATGTGTAGGTCAGTTTCTTCACTGTAGTTATTATACTTCACCTAGCTTCTTGCATAGGTCGCTCTTATCTTATTTTTCACCCCTTCTCTGCTTCTACACTTTCCTTAAGAATCCATGTCCTTCCTTTTTTGCCTCTATCTACTCATCAACTCTAATATACTTTTCTACTTGATTCGACAATTCTTGGTAGGCATTGGTTTTTTCACTAATGAGTAATGTAGCTTTCTTAGTCTTAATTTTGATCTAACAAGCGTGGTGATGGCCATTTTCACATTGTAATCATAGACTTCTACCATAGTGGCTTCTAACATGTTTTTGTTGTCTCGTAATAACTCTTCTAACATTTCGTGAAGGATGGAGAGATTATCCACTTTCTTCTCCTATTCTTAAATCCCTTAAAAGTACTTGTAACACCCATACTCACAATAAAATGAGCAATCACTCTAGCTTTACATGTGATCACTCTCGCTTCCACTGTTCGGGCACTGGGACATTACTTACTTTCTTTCTCACACACCATCCCAAAAATAATATATATGTATCACACAGCAGAAATATAACAATTTACAACATGCATGATCAGATCATAGGGATGATAGTAATAACTAGACAATATCATGAATTAATCCCATGAATAATAAGAGACTGGCCCCATGGCCTAAATTCAAAAGAATAAACTAGACATAAATCAAATGTGGGTCTCATGCCCTTACAAACTAAAATGGTAAAAGGATTAATATTGCTATGCCTCTTCAATAGATAGGTATGTCAAACTACAAAATTATCTTCATGCACTTGTCAACACACAAGTGTCTTCAATGATTTCCTACAAAAGGAATTAATGGGGGTGAGCTCAAGAGCCATGAGATCATATACAACACATCTCAAACATTATTAAAGTCAAAAATATAAAACATGCAAACACTTATAAATCATTAGGAATTTCAAACACTTCAATTGTTTAGGTTGACATTAAGACCGAAAGGGATCTCCTTAGCATTTCCCTATATCCAAACTCTTGGAACTAACGCCCCAAAGGCCAATTCCTCATCATGAGACAATCTTAGGAGTGAGGTCTCACTCGATCTTCAGTCTCGTCTTACTACTGCCACAACAGTATTGACACTCACCCAGGGTGAAAAAAATATCTACGACGATACCAAACTACTGCCATAATATCTGCATCATCATCCCGGTATGTGTAAACTCTTAATCATCTTTAGTTAGTGACCACTATCATGCACATTAATATCATCATCACAACACATGTACACATAAGGACATGCTAATAAATTATTACTCATGCATGAGGTCACATCGATCGTGCTATTCAACAGACAACATAGATGGTATGATCATGAATCAATATTGGAAACACATAAATTACATGTCATGCTATCAATGTATAATTACAAGCAATCAAGCAAATAAGCACCATAACATTTCTAGCATGTTTCTAAGATCATAAAACAATAAACACACAATCATGCTTCACATTTAAGACTAAAATAATATCAGAGAAAGTGAATAATCATCTCCACCTATTACTTTGCTTCGCTTGTTCTTACTCTTGCCTTGATGGTTTGGAATCATTAACCTCAGATTCACACATCATTCTCTCAGTATTTGCTATACTTCTAATAGTATAAAGTCTACCGGTTGTCTAGTAATTTTAGCACATGGTCTGGGTAATAAGGCAAAATTGGTTGAATGTCATGTATTTCTACCCCAAACATCTTAGTGGAAGGGGAGAATACCATAGATGTTCATTTGTATGAGTGTACACGGCATGTAGGGTTCAGATGCGTTACTACAACAATGGCTTCGCATTGCCGCAGTAGCCATAATAGGCTATACGTACTACCGCGGTCATGTACTGCGGTAATCTATGTGTAAACACGAAGAGGGGATGTTGGGATGTGTTATCACGATAGCCTGAGTGTTACTGCGGTAATCCCATGGCTTTTCAATCACATTACCATTGTAATGTGGAGCGCTACCACAGTAGTGCAATTGTGAATAGTGCACTACCATGGTGACTACCACGATAGTTAAGTGTTTTCTCTAAATTTGTGTTATGTTCATGCATTCCTCGCTTCCTCTCATGTATGGGACTTCAACACACTAAGTTTAAATTCCAAAAATAGACATCATACCAACAGAATCGTGTTATACCTTGTCCTTCTCGTTTCCCCTATTGTTCGTCTCGCTAGAATGCTCCAAACATAACTAATGCACTGTTACAGTAAAAAAAATGTTCATAACCTCAAACAATGCTGCAACTATGATAAAACTACATAGATTTCACTTGAATCAGAACCTTACCTTTGTTTATCCATCAGAAATGGTGCCTCAGTTCAAATGTTTCACAGTCTATGCAACTTTTCCTCCAACAATGCTTGTGGGATGGCTACAACGAACGAAATGGGTCAAAATCGATCTAGAACGTGTGGAAGGGAGGAGAAAGGAAGTTACGGAGGGCGGCTAGGGTTTGCTTTGAGAGTGGAGATGAGCGGCTGCAGAATAGAATAGTGTGATTAGGCTTCTTTGCGCATTGATATAATATACAACACAGCACTGCTGCACTCCAAGCCTTCCATTTCTGATTTTTTTAATCGCAGTACTGCGAAATCGCGACCTAGAACTGTAACAACCCATGCGGGTTCCCTCGGGCCACGCATGGAGAAGACATGCTCATTTGAATTGGGGAAGTCGCTGCCGTATCATCCACCGAGAACCGACACGCTACTTAATACATCCACACTTTATCTCTACTTTGATTCTCTCTTTTTTTATATTTCTTTCCGTCTTTTAGGTAATAATAAAAATCAATTTAAGTAGACTTGAATTTTTTTTAGAATAAACTTCTAAGTAAATAAAATGAATAAGCGCAATTTCAAATGAAATGAGAAGCATTGAGTTCAAATTTAAACAATTTAAAAGTCTCAAAAATAAATCCAAAACATTTAATCATATATGAAAGATCATTCTAAAAAGAAAGGGGCACATACCCTGTTCAATTAAGTACAAAAATAAAATGCGCAGTAAAACATTAACGACCTCCCCAGCGAGGTTTCACCAAAAGGTCAGAGTCGCCTAGAGATAATCAACTTGCACTATGTTAACTGCCACCTAAAATAGAGAAGTGGGGTGAGCTCGAGAGCCTAGTGGATCATACAAATACATCTCTAACATTATTTAAACCAGAAAACAAAACATACAAGTACTTCCATTACATTAGGCGTTTCACAAATTTAATTATTTTATTGTAACCTAAGACCTGAAGAGTCCATAACCCTCTCAGTAAGCCCCTGTGGTCCAGGAGCGAATCTAGGTACGCTATACAACTATACCGTGGGGACCACAGCTTAAGGAAGGGGTAACACTCTATAGCTATTACCAACTTCCGAAGACTATATCAGTTGTCACAGACAGCTCTCTGGTGGGGATAACTACAATGCGCTTAAGGCTTGTCCATCGCAAGGAGACTTATGATGCGTCGTTAACTCGTCCATCGTAACGGTACGTGTGTTCTTAATCATCCTTTAATCTTCTTTAGTTCCACAATTCGTTCTAAGTCATACCAGTAAAATAAATTTTCAAATAAATAAATTTGCATGCTTGAAAATTCAAGAAAATACTTCAATGGAGCTAACTATGTAAGATATTAAAGCAATATAACCGATCATCATGAATT
>JAJIYU010013323.1:0-13925 GCA_030144865.1 Tinospora cordifolia
TGCCACTCCACCAGATTTGTCCCACAACCGCCTCAAGCGTTTCATACATGAAAGCAAGTTCTATCTTTGGGATGATCCCTTTTTTACCAGAGATGCGTTGATAAAGTGATTCCCCGTTGCATTCTGGAAGTAGAATTTAACAAGGTCCTTCATGACTGTCATGCTTCACCATATAGTGGTCATTACAATCATCAACATACAGCAAGGCGTGTTCTTGAGAGTGGATTCTATTGGCTGAGTATGCTAAAGGATGCTTATCAATTTGTGAAACATGTGAAGTGTGCCAAAAACAGGGCAACATCTTTAGAAAAAATGAGATGCCTCTTATTTCTTTTGTGGAAGTCAAATTGTTTGATGTTTGGGGAATAGACTCCACGGGACCTTTCCCACCATCGGATGGCAAACAATATATACTGCTTGTTGTTGATTATGTTTCTAAATGGCTTGAAGTAGTGGCCACATACAAGAATGGTGCCAGAGTTGTGTTAAAGTTTCTCTCTCGCAACATCTTTTCTCGTTTTGTGACCCCTAGAGCAATTGTCAATGATGAAGGTGCACATTTTTG
This sequence comes from Tinospora cordifolia, assembly GCA_030144865.1. Lineage (NCBI taxonomy): Eukaryota > Viridiplantae > Streptophyta > Magnoliopsida > Ranunculales > Menispermaceae > Tinospora > Tinospora cordifolia. The sequence goes on from JAJIYU010013323.1 coordinate 566, forward strand.
CAATAAAATCTTTAATAACCTTCTCACCAAATATGGAGTGCGACACATGGTTGTCTTGCCTTATCATCCGCAGATGAATGGGCAAGTTGAAGTGCCTAACCAAGAGATCAAGACAATATTACAAAAAATGGTTGGAACAAACCGTAAAGATTGGGCTCTGAAACTAGACGATGCATTATGGGCATACCGGACAGCCTTTAACACGCCCATTAGCATGTCTCCATATCAGTTGTTGTATGGGAAGTCCTGTCACCTGCCTTGTGAATTAGAGCATAGAGCCTATTGGGCCATCAAGAACTTGAATTTTGATGCAAAGGCTTGCGGAGAGAACCATCTACTTCAACTTGTCGAACTTGAGGAGTTTCACCGTGATGCTTTCTAGAATAACACTATCTACAGAGAAAGGGCAAAGAAATGGTATGACCAACTCATTGAGAAAAAGGATTTTAACTCACGACTCCAGTTGTTTTCTAGAAAACTCAAGTCTCGTTGGTCAGGACTTTTCCTAGTTACACAAGTTTTCCCCTATGGTGCAGTGGAAGTACAAAGCTTGCTTGATGGCCACAAATTCAAAGTGAACGGTCAGAAATTGAAAATATTTTACGGGAGACCAAAACATATGGTGGAGATGGTGGAACTTAAGGACTGAAATGTAGTATCATCGTCGAGCTAACGATGTTAAACACAACGCTGAATGGGAGGCAACCCACTACTGATTACTATTTTCTTGCATTCATGTTGTTTCTATTTGTTTTATTTCATTTTTCTAGGATGCATGTAGGTGTTAACAACTTGATTTCTTAGGTTCTAAGTATCATAGGGCTTAGGACTCTTAAACAGAAAACAAAAAAAAAGAAAGAGGGAAGGCAGTTTTTGTTCTGCTTATCGCGGTCCACAAAACACCAGATTCTGTGTACTGCAGTTTCAAGAAAGAGGAAAACTGTCCCCTTGTGCAATTACCGCGGTCCACAGAATGATATATTTTGTGTACCGCAATCACCAGAAGACACACCTGGGGCATAGATGAAATTACCCCGGTCAACATAAGTGTATACTTCTATGTACCGCGGTAACCAGAATGCATATTTTCGGAGCATCATCTGTATTGTGGTCCATATTGTTATACAACACTATAAACCGTGGTAGGCAGAAACCCCATAAATGTGAAATTTCACGTTTCACGCAATTATCGAGGTCCATATGGCACCGACCGCAGTAATTACGCCATTTTTAAGATAGATCGCTGTCATTTCCTGCATTCAATTCCAAAAATTCTTGAGTTTTCTCTACGACTCTTCATTTCTCTTGTGATTCTCATAGTGCCCTTCCCTTTTTTAGCAATAATGTAAGTGTGTTTACTTTAGTTTTCATCATTTCCTTGTTTCAATCGCATGTTTAGGAAAGTTTTAGGATTTAGATTTTACTATTCATGATTGAAATTACTTGTTTTGCTCAAAGCTTTTCAAATTCCTCTTCATTCATGCCATTTTCAAATGAGTGCTAAAAATGTTGGAAGCAAGGGACTTGCAAACTCATTGTAGATGTTTACTTTGGGTTATTGTTTCCCTTATTTGAATTAGTTGAAAGTTATTTTGTTTGATATTTGGATTGAATATATAATATTGTCAAACTTGGATGTTTTTGTTGGGGTATCTGCATTTTGATGGATGTTTTTGATGTTTTGGCTGCTGGATTGTTGGACTAGAGTACTTTGATTTGTCTATAATTATTTTGAGTATCTAGTTTTATAACAGATATGTGAAATTTGTCTTGTTTCAATAGTCACATTCTTTTATATGAAGTAATGTTTTCCTTGCCTACTAATTTTATTGTTGCAGGTCTCCCGAATGAAACATCCCGCTTCTAAAGGGAAGCAACCAGCACCGACTCCATCTCCAACGGATCGAGCTCGATTTCGAACTGCTACAACCAAACAGTGGTTCAACCTCATTCATTCTAATTGCCATCTGATTCTGGAACGTAGTATATTGTTGATGCAAGAAGAGTGTAATATTGGCATTGATGCCGTAGTAGCCGCTCATCATTGGGAGAGGCTAATTCAGGCACCCTCTACGACAGTCATTCCTGTAGTTCCAAGAATTATATGCCAATGCTGCTAACAAAGAAGGCACTACAATTTGGGTCCGTAGGAAGTGGGTCCAATTCAGTGCAGCTGCTATTAATGAAGTATATGGTCTTCCCACCGACTCATCGGACACGTATTGCACTTTACTACCCCGCTTCGATCCGGATGACATACTGAGGACTCTTTGTGTTAACAGGGCCTCTTGGATTTGCTACAATGACATGTCGTTAACCTTGTGAAGACAACTTTCAAATGCCGGCCAAGGTTTGGCTAAATTTGGTCTATGTTAATCTTATTCCCTCACTGGCCATTAACAGGGTAACCGAAGAGAGGGCAGTGCTATTGTATTGCATCATGAAGGAGCTCCCAATCAATGTATCTCCAGTTCCATCCAATCTGCCATAGACAAGACCAACGCAGGACTTCCCCATCCTACTCTCATTACAGAGTTGTGTAGAAGAGTTGGGGTAGTTTGAGAGCAGAGTGAACCCTTGCTCTAGCTAAGAGGCGCAGGGCCTATACAGAGTCCCCACAGCCACCAGCTGACCCAGCCAGCACTGTAGCAGCTCCTGCTGCTTCTAATGGTGCGCCACCTTCCTCTTCAACTACTGCTAAGCCATCATCATCCACCATACCACCCGTTGATCCTCATGTTATGATGCATTGGATGGCCTACATCACCTAGTAGTTACATCGCTCTGATCCGACAATGGCACAGGCCCATCCTCTTCCTTCCTGCTGCATGCCCTACATGTCTATGACGTGTTGTGCACCTCTGCCCCCCCTTCCCCGACTCCACCAGTTGTTGATGATGAAGATGGTGATGATGATGATGGAGGGGACGTGAATGACTTAATCATAGAGGCTGAAGTTTTTGGCAAGGACTTTTGCTTTGAACTTTACTTGTGTCGACAGTGTATAATTATTTTTGATGCATTGACTCTCGATCTTAGTAATACATATGCTTAGAATCCATGTGATCTCAGACTAATTTCTCTATTTTTGAATGCATGTCGTGATGTGTACTCTCCCAATTATGCGAATCAATGTGCTCTTGAGGACAAGGCATCATTCAAGTTTGGGGTTGCTAAACACTTTGACACATCAGGTTTAGTTTTTGTTAGTTTCTTTCAATTTCATAATTACTTTTCCTTCTTAGTGCTTTGCTTTGTATACTTTAGAAGCATGTTAAAAACATATAGTAGAAGTCATTCAGGCTAGATTGTCCATGCCATAGCCATATAAACATAGTTTTGAAAAAAATTTCACTGAGTGACCTATGAAATTGAAAATTCTTTCAGTGTGATGAAGCAAAGAACTAGGATACTTTCAAACAGTATGTGGCTTGACAGGACCCTTTAGTCTTAGGTAGATTGAAAATCCAAAGTTGAGCAAAGTGGGAAGTGAAAACTAAACCACAAACGGAGAGAATTTCTCACAGATTCTTGACATAATCAAATCTATCGCAAACACTGCTCCAGAATGATTATAGGAGGAAAATGAAGTAGGTCATTTTTGTTTGAGTTAGAGCCTAAAGGTCGGTCCCAACATTTATAACCTTTTGCAACCAATTTCAAGCCTTATGACACGTTTTTTTGTTGTAAACCCAAACATTATATATAGACACACCTTATTATTTTTATGAATATGTGAGTTGAACCTATTTGTATGCATTCATGGTTACAATTCTAACTATTTGGAAGTGTGAAAGAAGGAGGAGGTGCTAACATTGAAATACATATGTTTTCATGTTTTTATTTTGGTTCATTACTCTAAAAAAATTGCCAAAAAGAAAATAATAATAATAATAATAATAATAGTATGCGAAAAAAGAGTTAGTTCAATATTGTCAATGAAAGCTGAGCTTCTATTTCTATATGAGTGTGCATGTGGGTACAATTTGGAGTGCAAGAGATGAAATAAGTTTGGAAGAGCTATGAAACAAGGTTGTGAGCATGAATGAATAGAACAAGGGATTGAACAAAGAGGATAAGGTTTTATTGAAGAAAATCAAACAAAAGAGGTTGGTATTATTGCTATGAGTGTACACTTGAGTTAGAATGAAATTCCTGATTTATTTGCACCCTAAGCTAGACCACATTACAACCTAGAGAAGAGACCTCTAATTCCTACAATAATCTGAACTGAGTAGAGGATAGATAGAGTAGAGAATTGAGAGGGTCTGTGTAATTAGGTATTAGGTAAGAATTTCTATAAGGGGGATAGTACCTACAAATCACCAACAAAGTCTAGGATGATTGAGATACTGACAGATGAGAGGGTGAAGTTAAAGAAGAATGGTGGATGAACTGAAAATCTAGACAACCTGAATGACCTTAGGGATGTGTTAATGAATCATACTGCAGGAATGGAAGATAGAGGTCACCATAATGAGTGAAAATGAATTTATTTTTATATGGCATGGGATAACACCTAAGATTAGAGTCATGGTTCGAGGAGGAATAATAGTCTAAGTTTGGGGATATTTGTTAGTTGCACATTAAGTTAACATTAGTATGGGTGATTTATTACATTTCATTGAAAATAAAAGGAAAATTAGACAAAGTTGTGCATAATTAGTAGCATGAGCTTCTAGATTAGGGAATTGCATGTTTCATTGCATTTTAAGCCTTTTTCATGATTTATAGCTTTTCTATGAGCAAATGATTTCTGGGGAAAGATTTCTAGTGTGGTGCAGGTTCAGGATGAAGCCAAGAGAGAATTGCATCATGTAGAGGCAAAGAGAAGTGGAAATCAAAAGGAAAGCATCAAATTACTGCAGTAGGACAACTGACGATTGAAGTACCCAAAGGAAGACGGAGAAAAGAAACAACTCACTGGTTATCACAGTCGATAATCTAGTGACCGTAGTAACTAAAACGTGACTCGAACGAAGAACAGGCTGACCGCGATACACAAAATGGAAGAAATTCGAGTTTTAATTAAAGGACGATGCTGACCATAGTCACACAATTAATTACCAGGTTTATCATATTTTTAGGGTTTTTTAATATGGGCCAATAAATAGAAAAGTGGATTAGAGTCTAAGAATACCCAATTCGGAAAAACTCGACTATGATGGCTTAAGAGGAGAAAAACAAGAGGTTCAAGAAGGTTTTGAGGAGTGAGATCAAGTTTTGAGTATGTTTAACTTTATTTATTACTTTTTGATGTTTTCAATTAATTCAATGTCAAGCTAGTTAGTTTTAAATGTCTGGGATGTAAATATCAAATGTGTGAACTATGATTTCTTATTGAAGTGATTGATTTAAAAGCATTATTCTATATTGTGTATGTTTAATGCTTGATGTTTACTGGCCATAGACATGATGAGTTCAAATCATTAGACTAAATCGAGAAGTTTAATGGTAGGTTGTCACAATATAAACCTAGAATAGTTGATTGACCGGATGGTTGTTAATTGTTTAGGGGGTTGCACAAGATTGCCAATTATATAACTTTAGGTTGTTGATTAAGCACCTCGGAAAAGGGCATTACAAGACAATACTAATAGAAATTGCGGCACCTCAGGAGAGGGTTTCAATTATAGGTGCTATAACTCATAGTGTAGAAATTTCATGATCTGAAATAAGAATTACATGACATACAACAGAGTTTACTATCCTAGACAACCTTTCCATATAGTTTCCAAAAACAAAATTTTACTGCTTTTGATAGTTTAGGTTCCTATTCAGAAATTTACAATTCAACCCTAATTAGAGTCTTGATAAAATGAAAACTAACATTAAATTGGAATTTGAGATACTTTAGTAAATTCCATTCCCTGAGGACGATATCCAAACTCACCGGTTATTACTAGTGCGAACTTGTATACTTGCAGCGTAAGCAACAGCAGGCTATTTAGAATAGCTCAAGAAAAAAAAAGGGACTGAGGGTTCCAAGAAGGAGGCAGAGAGAGAGAGCAAGAGGAATTTCAACTCTTGTTCTGCGATGAATGAAATAGATAAGGTAGGGGGGGTTTATATAAAGTCTTAGAAGGCTAGTTTCGTAAAATTTCACTTTCATAATGTGGCAAACTCCCATTTTTGTTTAGTTGGGGCGGCTAGGGTTTGAGATTTGAATTTTATGGTTTTTTTGTATTTTTTCAAGATTTTTCAGTATTTTTTTGTATTTTTTAGTCTTTATTTTAGTTTTCTTAACTTTTATATATATTTATCATTGCGCATAGGCGCGCATGGGCCTTGGGCCCATGCGCCAAATTTATATATGTGTGTGTGTGTGTGTGCAATTTATTTAATACTATATATTACTATTAACGAACCTTACTATATGTTTATTAATAATATATTAATACATATATCAATTAATATATACCTATATATAGTATTAAAAAAATTGCACATATATATACATGTGCATATATACTTCTACACCAATAAATAAATCATTTAATTGCATGTGTCTACTAATTAGTTCAGGTGAAGCGGTTGACCTTCTTCTTCTCTTTACTAATTAGTTCAGGTGAAAACTTGGCTAATTCAATAAATTTGGCTTCATACTCGGCCACCATCATCTCTCTCTGTTTCATTTGAATAAGGTCCTCCTACATCTTCGTCAATGCTACTTCAGGGAAGAATTTCTCGTAAATTATCTTCCTAAACTCTTCCCATTTCATTTTGCTAGCATTAATAGTCGAGTCTGCCTTTACCATCTGCCACCAGCTTCTAGCTGGTCCCTTGAATTGATGAGTAGCCAACACTACCCTACTTGGACCCGTTACTTTCAACACATCTAGGTGTTCTTCTAATTCCTAGTACAAATAGTCAATTGTTTAGCTATCAGTAGTACCATAAAATTATGATGGTCTCAGCTTCTTTAATTATAACAGGAACTTTTTATGTTCACTGTCTACCAGGTCCTCTGATTCCTCCTTATGATTCGGAATCTTAGGTGCTAGCATTGGCTGCTACATCAGAATCTGCTCTTGCACCTACGACTGTGGTGCCGCCTAAAATATCATTCGAGATAACATCTTCTCTATCTATGCCATCACTCTTCTAGTAACTTCAGTCATCATATATTCCATCCTAGCTTCAGCCATGCTGCTCTGCGCTTCCTGAGAGTCAGTGTCATCAGATGTAGCACCTCTTGTTGTGTATTTCCTAGGTTCGACCATTATCTACACATTAATACCGATTTAGTATTCGTGTCTGTCATTTTTGTTTAGTTTGTTTTATCATGACTCTAGATTCATGTTTCTAGGTTCTTGATTTGTTTAGTTGCCTAATAGTTTATTCTTCTAAGTTTTTTTTATTTTTGGGAATAGGATTTGCTTTCATACATGCATATTCAAACAGTAAGATCATCATACATTCAATCATTCGAGAAGTTCATGCTAGCATAGTAAAATTCTAGGCTTTCGCCTATGCCTCCAAGTTCGTGTGTCCTATACCACCCTTGCCCTTCGACATAGATTTCCACCTAGAGATTTTATTACACCCAATCAATTTCACAAATGTCTTGATTTCTAAGGCTTCTCATGCCCCACTATACTTGACTGTCCCATACCAGCCAAGCATAGGGAAACAAGTTCGTCCAAAGTCACCGATCATTCACCAAACACGGTTCGTCATTCTTCAAGTTCAAGATTCTTTCGTACCCCCAAATTCTTATGCGTCCTATACCACATAGAAACCAAGGATACAGGATCCTCCCAATCTCGTGCCCTTACCAAACAAGTGGTCGTTTTTTATACATTTTCAGTCTCTAACTTATGTCCTAAAAGTTTAATCATGATTCATTGTGCCACCCTTAGCAACCCCCCAGTCTCTACTTAAGGTCTCTTTCCTAGACCTAGGTTTTTAATTCCTGGTTGAAAGGTCCTTATATCGAACCGACAATCTTCCTCTATCCATAATACCACCCTTAGCATCTCCTTTGAACTATAGTAAATTTATTGCCCTTAGTTTCCCTCTCTTGGTTTTCTCGTAGAAAAATAATTGTGTTCTTCAACTCTGACTACTTGTATGAGCTGGTAGGACAACCTCCAAATTGGACGGCGAGACCGAAGTCTGCTTAGCAATTGTGCTTTCTAGGACGAGATAACTCATCTCCCTTTCAATGTTTAGCTTTACTCGGGACAAAGCTTACCCACTATTAGCTTAACTCGTAATATTTGTATCCAAACAAAACCGTTGAAAACATATATCTTTTTTCGAAAAACAATTTTTTTCAAAATCATTTCAGTTTCCAAAACAGGAGGTAGGGCTTCTAAATTAAATAAATAAATAGTCTTACTTGACTAGTCAATTTCTTCTAATTCTTGCCCAAGGCATTTAAAGCCTAGACTCTGATACCACCTTTACAACACCCTGCCTCTCATGCCCCATCAACCCCGTCATCCAACTGTATAATTTTCTTCAATCAATATTCTCGGGCCGCGCAAGAGACGGGTCCGTGCTACATTATCCTTTTTCCTTTTTAAGTCTCAACCCCATGAGACTTCCTACGTACATTAGTCCATGTACAAAATAATTTATGGCATCATAAATAAATAAAATCATTTATTTTAAATTTTGAGTACATGAACTTTTACATTGAAAAATAAATTTAAAACTAAAATACATAATTTGGCTTGGGCCCTCGTGCCCTACAATGAAATGAATAAAAAAAATTCTAATAAATAATCTTCCACATGAGCTGATAAATTAATTTCCTGAAATGTAAAAAATAAGGGGGTGAACTGAAAAACCTAGTAAATCATTTCATCTATTTAATTCATTATTTCAACCAAATAACATAAGCATATCAAACACTTTCAAGGATTTAATCGATTCAAACAATATATTATTTCAATTGTAATGTAGCCCGAAAGGGGTTAACCTCTGTGCTCCAAATCTAGGGAGAGAAATCAATCCTGAAACTCAAACCCTTCTATGTGAAGTGGGATCACTCATGAAACCCAGTCCACTCTAGTGTCAATCTTGACAACCAGTTCAAAAGTCCAATCCTGGATGGAACACACACGAAAAACATCCGTCCCTATGTCGGTACGTGGTTGAAATCTTTATTTAATCTTATTTTTGTGTGCAAGAGCATAATAAATAAATATTTCAACAATATTTAAACACTTCGATAGTATAACACCATAAATCAACATTTACATAAATGAAACAATGACTTTCGATTTTTAATGTAGAAGATCGTACAAGATGCAACTATAGAGCATACTCTGTTAAAACAAGAAAGATGACTTTCGATTTTTTATGTATAAGATTGTACAAGATACAACTATAGAGTATACTCTCTCAGTCATGAGCAGTATAATAATTTAATAGCATAAATAAAAAATAAGACATGAATTAAACTAAACACACAAGCAAGCATTATTTAAATTGAAATAATAAATTAAAAGAAGGAGAAAGAATTTCATCTCGAGATCACTTCCTAAATTTCTTTCAGACCTTTTCACCAAGATTTGTGTAGCATTTCATTGCTACTACCTCGCAGGCTATTTAAAATAGCTCAAGAAAATAAAAGGGACTGAGGGTGCCAAGAAGGAGGCAAAGAGAGAGCAAGAAGAATTTCAACTCTGGTTCTGCAATGAATGAAATGGGCAGGGTATGGGGTTTATATAGAGTTTCTGAGGGCTAGTTTCGTAAAATTTTACTTTCCTAATATAGAAAACTTCTATATTTTGTTTAGTTGGGGTCGCTAGGATTTGAGATTTGAATTTTATGGTTTTTTTTCGAGATTTTTTTATTTTTTTGTATTTTTTCGGTCTTTATTTCAATTTTTCTTTTAGTTTTTTTTCTTTAAAAATTTTTTTATATATCATTGCACGCAAGTCCGCACGTTATTTTGCACACGGCCCAGTGTGCCTATGGCGCAATATATATCCATACATCTATATATATATATATATGCACCAATTAATATATATTCATGTGTTTATACTAATTAAATCGTATATGCATACATGTATACAAAATAATTGGGGTATTACACCTTGCCTGTAACCTTAAACGTATCCACACCCATAAGAACTATTATCACTGTAAAGAAAATGCATACATGTGATCTTAGATTCGGGGATAAGCCAATTTCGACCGATCTCCAAGTACTTCCATTCCACGGGTATGACATGATATTGGGTATGGACTGGTTGGACCAGTACCAAGTACAAATCAATTGTCCCAAGAGAAGAGATGACGATAATGTTGCCCTCAGGAGAAACCTTTAAGATTAATCGTGATATTCATAGGTTGCCTAGGAGCCCAATGATGGCTATGTTGAATTGCTTATGGCAGAAGGATGACCTCGAAAACCTCTTAGAGGAGGACTATGAAGGACAAAAAGAGATAAAGAACCTAAAAGTGGTCCGAGACTACGAAGATGTATTCCCTAATGACTTACTCAGACTACCACCAACTAGAGGCATTGAGTTCAAGATTGAACTCCAACCAACCCCATAGCTATACCTCCATACCGTATGGCACCAGTAGAATTAATCGAGTTAAAGGCTCAACTAGACAGGTTCTAGGATAAAGGATTCATCAGACCAAGTGAATCACCTTGTGGTGGGGGGAGGGGGGGCTCCAGTGCTGTTAGTGAAAAAAAAGGACGGATCCATGAGACTCTGCATTGACTATCGAAAACTAAATCAAGCGACGATGAAGAACAAATACCCTTTACCAGTGATAAACAACCTATTTGATCAATTGAGAGGAGCTACTCATTTCTCAAAAATTGATCTTAGGTCAGGGTGTCATCAGTTGAGGATCCGTAAATCAAACATTCACAATATTGCCTTTAGAACCTGATATGGGCACTTCAAGTTTATAGTAATGCCCTTTGGTTTAACCAATGCCTCGACAACATTTATGGACTTAATGAACTGAGTATTTAGGCAATACCTTGACCAGTTTGTCGTGGTATTCGTTAATAACATTCTAATATACTCCAAGTCCAAAGAGGAACACTTAAAATACCTAAGGATCGTGTTAGAAACAATCGGAAGACACCAAATGTATGTCAAGTACAACAAATGTGAATTCTGGATGAAGACGGTCAAATTTCTTGGTCATATAGTATTAGCGAAAGGTATCTCTGTAGATCTTGAAAAGGTGGAAGCTGTCACAGATTGGAAACAACCTAAGATAGCCACCGAGATCTGAAGCTTCTTGGGCCTAACTGGATACTACAGAAGGTTCATTCAAGACTTTTCCAAATTAGCAGAACCTATAACCAAACTAACCAAAAAAGAAGTTTTGTTCACTTGGGATGAGAAGTGTGAACAATCATTCTAAGAATTAAAGAGGAGATTGACTTCGACCCCTATCTTAGTCACTCCGACTCATGGCATCACGTATGTTATGTATACAGATGCTTCATAAAACAGACTGGGTGTAGTCTTAATGTAAGAAGGAAAGGTAGTTGCCTATGCCTCGTGACAACTAATAATCCATGAACGAAACTATCCAACACATAACTTGGAACTAGCTGCTATAGTGTTTGCCTTGAAAATATGGAGGCATTACTTGTATGGTGAGAGGTTCAACCTGTTTTAAGATCACAAAAGTCTTAAATACATCTATACCCAGAAACAATTGAACCTCAAGCAGCATAGATGGATGGAATTCCTTAAAGACTTCGATTTCCAACTCCATTACCATCCAGGAAAAGCCAATGTAGTAGCAGACGCCCTTAGTAGAAAATTTAGCTAACATGAGGAGGAAAAGGGTCAGATGTACCAACTGATCAAAGATTTTAGGATGGGCATAACATTAAATGAAGAACGAGCCTATCTATACAATATGACTTGTCAACTGGATCTTCTGCATCAGATCAGGGAAGATCAAAGGCAAGACAAATGGCTCACAACCTTGATTGAAAGAATTCAATGAAGAAAGCATACCAACTTTAGAATCAATGCCAAAGGTACCTTAAGGCTCAAAGAAAGAATTTGAGCACCGCAAAATGGACCGAGTAGGCAAACCATTCTAAACGAAGCCCATCAAACAAAGTACACGATGCATCTAGGATGAGATAAGATGTATCAAAATCTCTAAAAAACCTATTGGTGGAGAAGTATAAAGAAAGATGTAGTCAAATACGTCTCTAAGTGCCTAACCTGTCAGCAGGTAAAAGCAGAACACCGAAAGCCCTTTGGATTGTGACAACCACTTTTGATCCCATAATGGAAGTGGGATAACATTGCCATGGATTTTGTCAACGGGTTACCCAGAAATCAAAAAGGGGAAGATACTATTTGGGTGATTGTGGATCATCTCACTAAAGTGGCACATTTCTCGCTGATTAGATCCACAAACCAAGTCAGTAAACTAGGTGAACTTTATGTAAGAGATATAGTATGCCTTCATGGAGTACCTAAGACAATAGTATCAAACCAAGACACTTGTTTCAGCTAACAATTTTGAAAGAGTCTACAGAAGGCACTAGGCACTACACTCACCATGAGTACAACTTTTCACCCTCAGACGGACGGCTAATCTGAAAGAGTCATCCAGACACTGGAAAACATGTTGAGGTCTTGTGTCCTTGACTTCAAGGGGAACTAGAGTAAGTACTTGCACCTGGCGGAGTTTCCCTATAACAATAGTTATCAAGCAAGTATAAGGATGACTCCATACAAAGCCCTCCATGGGAGGCTTGCAGATCACCAACGTGTTAGGCTAAACTTGAAGATCACATTCTTACTAGACTAGATCACGTGCAGGAGATGAACAATCAGGTGAAACAAATTCAGAAGCATCTGACTATTGCACAAAGTAGACAAAAAAGTTACACTGATAGGAGAAGAAGACTTCTAGAATTCTACTTAGGCGATAAAGTGTTTCTAAGGATCAACCCTCAAAAGGGAATCAATTTATTTGGAATCAAAGGAAAACTAACACCTAGATTCACTGGACCCTTCGAGATACTCAAGAAGATCGACGAATGTGCCTACGAGTTAGACCTTCCAAATCAAATGTCTTCAATCCATAACGTATTTCACGTATCAATGCTGAAGAAATACAAACCAGATCCCTCCCACATAATTCGTTGGGAAGAAGCGAACATCAAAAATGATGCCACGTATGAAGAAGCTGTGATTAGAATTCTAGATCGCAAGGTACAGAGCTTGAGAACAAAAGATATTCCCTTAGTCAAAGTCCTCTGAAAACACCATATAATAGAAGAGGCTACTTGGGAATTGAAAAGTGAAACACATAATAAGTACCTAGAACTTTTCACTAGAAATGCTCGCTCAAATGACACTCAAGTAGCCTAGTGATAGATTTTGATGATGAA
>JAJIYU010013324.1:0-13940 GCA_030144865.1 Tinospora cordifolia
TTTTTTTTGTGTATGTGCTTTGTTTGAGTGTTCAAAACATGGAGTATTTGCATTATATATATGAGCATACTCATGTATAGATATATTTATTATTTTTTTCTCCAAAAATATATTTTATTATTATTATTTTCATTGCAACGTAAAAAAAATTTGGGCTATTACAATTTACCCTCCTTAAAAGAATTTCGTCTTCGGAATTTAAAAGTACAAATGCATGTTTGATGCTATCCTGTCAGGTGTTCCTGGTGAAGGGAGCTGGGTATTTAGTCCGCATCTCCTTCTCCAACTCCCAGGTCGCCTCTTCCAAATCATGATGTGTAACACCCCAATTTTCAAACGGACCTCCGTTCACGTGTGGATCATCGCCCAATGAAAATCAGATGCTACCTAAAAGTTTCGTTCTGTCAAAATATTTTTCTTCAAAATCAAGTTTATAACAATTCATTCTCTAGTCAATGTCTGTGTAGGTGTTTAAAACAAACCCAAGATCAACAACATTTCTCTACGTATTCACTGAATTTCTCAAAACATTGCATAAATAATACAACGGAATACCTAAAGCTATTCATTCAAACCAAAATCGATAAACAAGTAAAGTCATTTAAGATAAAACAGCTAAGTTAAAACCAACGTAATTACATTAAAACAATTCAATAAAAATACATGAAAATTAACCTTCAAGTCACCTATCCCGGACAACCTCCCCATGAGATGTTCAATTCCAGTGCGAATCTTCTAATATAAGTCAACATACTCTACGTTCAGGTGTGCCTGAAAAATAAATTGGGAGTGAGCTCGAAAGCTCAGTGGATCGATCCTACACATCATATGCATTATACAGACCCAATCCAAAACACTACAAACACTTTCAAACATTCGGTGTTTCAAACATTCATTTAGTTTTGGTTGAAGTCTAAGACCGGAAGAGGGTTGAGATGCCTCTCGGTATTCCCTGTAATCCAATCCAATCTCAGAGGTTCCAATAACCATCTAAAATCAATCGACACTCACATCATAGCCTAAGAGAGCGTACTCATCGCGACTCGTACCGTCTCCCATAGACTTCGAGCTGTTACAGTCAGCTCCGGGTGGGAATACCTACGATCTGCCTTGTGGCTCGACAATCTCAAGCAGTGAAATATAGGAGATGCCACCTCGATCCGCTTCAGGCTCGTCAATCGTACCGGTACGTGAAACCATCATCTTATTTTAGTTTTACAAACAATCTCAAACACATCAGGCATCATACAGTACACTAGACAATATAATTCAAACTATGCTTGCATACAAGATGTATGGGTAGGCAATAATATCTAGATGCATATGCTCCTAGTCGTGCATGCCATATTTGAGTGAATTCAAATGCAAGTTCATGCCATAACTAATTTCGCATGGATTAAAAAATTCATCATACATCATACATCGTTCACATAAGTCAAACAATATCAATCAAGTTCCTAATAAAATTCTAGTAACCTAGAACTATTCAATCAAATGCTTTGAATCTTAAATCCATATAATACATATGAGCAAGGAAGTCATGCCCACCTGGTTTCGTTGATCTTCAGGGCTCCTTGCTTCTTTCGAGTAATCCCATACGATAAAGTGTATAACCCTGAAATTTACCACTTAATAATTCTCTCTCAATTTAAATGATTTCTAATTTAATTAGGAAGTCTAAATATCAATTTCTACTAATTTTATTCAGGTCAAAATAAAGTTTCTAAATCTGAAAATAAAAATCATTCTTATTTATTTTCAGATTTTTAGTGTTTATCAAAATATGTTAAAAACACTCTTATGCTTATATTTTTAATAAAATAATATTCTTACTAATTTAAACTTTTAATCTCAAAATAAAACTCTCATAGTTAATTCTCAAGCTTCTATGATTTATTCACTTCTAAATAAATTTGTTTAAATTAGAACTAATAATTTGGAACACTATTATTTAAATTTGAGTTCTAAAAATAATTTATTCATGTGTAATAAATCTTATTCCATTTAAATAAGATTTTTATATCTAATTCGAACTAAGCAATAAAATATTAATTTATCACTTAAAAATTTCCTAAGTTATTCTTTCTAAAATAATCATTCATCTTTAAACTATTAAATCTAAATTAAATATTTCTTAAATTCTAAGTTCTAAAGTAAATTTATTTTATCCTAATTTTTCTTAAATGATTTAATAATTTATGTTTGAATAAAAAGAATATATTTTATTTATTTATTTTATCATTTATGTCTAGCCTTTTAAGTAAAATGAGATTTAATATTCGAACCTCAGAGTTTCCTAAATATATGTATTTTATATTTATATCATAAGCATCGGATTTAATATTTTTTCAACTATCTAAAATTTAAAAATCACAAATTTAAGATAATTTACCTTTCGAAATTTCTTTGTCGCGCGAACGACATCAACAACGAAAAATCCTTTGTCGAAGATTTTCTTTCGCACGGAAACGTCTCAATTACTCATTTCTTTTTCGCATATTCAGTGCCTCAAGTCTGCGTCTCATTACTGTTCAATGACCTTATCAATTTCCAATCACCTCCAACACCCAAATCACAAATGGTGGTCAGCAATCACAGTCACGCCATCCTGTTTAGTTCATCGTCCTCTTCATTCTTCAATCACCACCGGCAATCAAAGGCATAGAACCAATTCGGTCTACACCACATACACACATCACAGCTTGCTCAACTCGATCAGAACGTTAAATCTTCAATTTAAGTTCTTCATTCAACATCCCCTGCTACCACAATCTTAAGATGCTCAAATCCTTGAAATCAAATCAAGCACCAACCACTCACAAGTCCCAAAATCACGAACCAGCCATCATCTCACCAGCAATTACCATCTTCTTATTTCATGGGTTTACAACACATTACCGTTAGCAACAACAACATCCCATACCAATTTCATCTTCACCTTCACCTAACATAGCAGCAGAGACTCTGAATTTTTTTTTTCTTTTCACTCTTCACGTCTCCGTCTTCCCTCATCCACTGTCATAAAGCACCAGCAACAATTGTTCGGCTCCTCCCTTTTGTTCGATAGCAGAGGCAGCAGCAACGCCCCAATTCCAAGGTCCAAACAGCTTCTTCATTTCAACCCAGGCTTCCAGATCACATTCCGACTTCCCTTCACGGCTCTGCAACACCTGTCCGAAGTAGCACCAGCTACAGATTGCAATGGCAACAACAGCTGCAACGATGGAAGCAGCAGCTGCACCCCCTGCTCTTCATTCCTTTGTTCATGCAACGACCACCACCATCATGCAGCCCCTCAGTTTTTCTTCCTCTGTTCGTCCTATAGCAGCAACAAAACTCAATCGTGCCCCCATTTTGTGGTTTCCTTGTTCTTACTAACCGTCCAAAAGCAGAGTACAGCGCACAACAGTAGTGCTGGTTCTTCTTCTTCATTTCATGCACGGTTTCCTTCTCTTTCATTTCCAGCTCCTTCTCACTCGTCATTCTTCTAGATTCATCTTCTTCTTGTTGTTTTTATTCCATCATCCACCATTTGCCATTTGTCCCACCAAGCTCCTCTGTTTTCTACTCGTCTTCCCTGCATGGCTTCTTCTTTGTTCGAATAGCAGCAACAACAGAGCATTGTGGCTCTGTTTTTCTTTCTTCCCTCTGTTCTTCTCCTCTCACGGTAAGCAGCTCCTCAACCACCAAGACGCAAAGCCAGATTTCTTCTTTCCTCTGTTCGTGTAACAATAATCCGGAGCAGCAGTAGTAGTAGCATCTTCGTCCTGCAACGGCTCCTCTGTGTTGCTTCATCACGGCTAGCACTCATCAGTTGCAACTATCAACCGAATCCAATAAATGAACGCCCCTATTTTTTTTGTTTCATATAGCTGCAGTCACTCACACACTCACATCTACTCTTCTCCATTTTGGATCAGCCAGACGCACGCCACTCATCAAGCCACCAATCTGCAGCAGCCTGCTTTCCTTCCTTTGTTTCTGCTTCATTATCCAGGTCACCGCCAAACATGGAGCAACCCAGAAAATTCTAGGATTGTCTTCTTCGATTTCTTTCTTTCACCACACACACAACCAGATTAATCTGGTTCTTTCTTCTTCTCGGCTTCCCCTTTGCGTTTCCTTTCCTTTCTTTTTTTTTTTTCCAATCACTTTAATTTAATTGAAACTTTATTATAAATTTATACTTATATATCCTTCATTTAATCCCTATTATAAGTGTATAAGTTTATATATATATATATATATATTAATCTCTTTAATTTATGTCAACCTTATTATAAGTTTATATATTTTAATAATATCATTATTCTTATTTATCCCTTCTATTTCTTCTATTCTATCTATGAATATATATATTTTTCTAGCTAATCCAAGCTAACGTCAAATATCGATTTATTATATTTTTTTTTTCTTTTTGGCACCTTATCTTATTTTCGAGAAATTATTTGTTTATTTATTAATTTATTTTTTGTCTTTGCTAGCGACGTAGCGCTTTCACAAAGTTCTAGGGTATTACATGATGTCTCCACAACACCTTGACCAAAGGAATGTCCTTGGTCCTGAGACTCTGCACCTTACGGTCTAGTATTATAACTGCTGGTTCTTCGTAAGTTGTATTGTCTCGAAGTACAACCTCCTCCCAGTGTATGACACATGATGGGTCTGGCTCATACTTCCGCAGCATCAATACATGGAATACATTATGGATCGAGGACATACGATTCGACAAGTCCAGCTCATAGGTGCAGTCACCAACTCGCTTGAGTATCTCGAATGAACCAATAAACCTTGGTGCTAGCTTTCCCTTGATTCCAAACCGTATAATTCCTTTCTGTGGACTAATCTTTAGAAAAACTCTATCACCCGGTTGAAATTCTAGAGGTCTTCTTCTTTTATTCGCATAACTTTTCTGCCTACTCTGAGTTGTCACTAGCCTCTTTTGAATCTTCTTTACTTGAGTATTCATTTCTTTTACTAGTTCTGGTCCTATGAGGACCTAATCCTCAAAGTTTGCCCAACAAGATGGCGATCTGCAGGGTCTGCCGTAGAGCGCTTCATATGGAGCCATCCGTATGCTTGCCTTTATTGTAGGCGAATTCTGCCAAATGTAGGTACTTGCTTCAGTTGCTCTTGAAATCAAGGACACACGCTCTTAGCATATCTTCTAATATCTGAATGAACCTTTCAGACTGCCCATCGATCTGAGGATGGAACGCAGTGCTCATGGTGAGTCTGCTTCCTAGTTCATTTTGCAAACTCTGCCAGAATTGAGATGTGAACTTCGAATCTCTGTCAGACACGATGGTCTTGGGAACACCATGGAGTCTTACAATTTCCTTGACATATAACCCTCCAAGTTTTCCGATGGGATCTGTAGATCGAATGGGTAGGAAGTGAGCTACCTTCGTCAGGCAATCCACAATCACTCATTCGGTATCTTCCCCTTTCTGACTCCTCGACAGGCTACTAACAAAATCCATTGCAATGTTATCCCACTTCCATTTTGGTATTGGAAGTGGTTGCAACATCCCTGAAGGTTTTCTGTGCTCTGCCTTCACTTGCTAACATGTCAGTCTGTAACACCCCGTGACTTTATGAACATTTCACGAGTAATACTTTATGCCTTGTTACGAGTAGGTATAATATGAAATAAAATAAAGAATTGACAATCAATATTAGTTGAATTAACTAGGAAAAAAAAGATATTAATACCTAAAACTTTAAGGCAATGAAACGAGTAGATTACAAAAATAAAATGGATTAAATAAAGATAATGTTATTATCAATATATAAACTTATACTAAAGGTGACATAAATTAAAAAGATTAACATATACAGTATATATATAAAGTTATAAACTTATAATAAGGGTTAAATAAATAAAATAGATATAAAATTTATAATAAGGTATTTATACATCAATGGATATGGTTAGAAAAAAAAAAGGGAAATTTCAGCCAAACTAGAAAAGTCTGGTTTCGCGATAAGCTTGCTGAAGAAGAGAGTCGAGAGGGGAATCTCAAATTTTCGGGACGATAGAAGATTGATGAAGAAGCCAATGCGATGTTTGATTGGCTGCTGATTAAAAGTGAAGAAGAGAAGTGAAAACAGAGGCTAAATTGCTTTGGGGGGAGGAGGATGAAACAGAAACTAGAGAGTTTTAGTTGTTGTGCTGTTGGCCGAGAGACACAAATAGTGGAGAGGAGAGCATGGTTGGTTTGTTGCAGCTACTGGCCATTTCAGATGCTGCCGCTGCTACTGAAAACAGAGAAGAGGAATTGGAGATGAAGATGTAGCAGCTGCTGCTATTGTGGGGAGAGAAGAGGAGCAGAGCACTAGCTGTTGCTGCTCACGTTGCCGCTGCGAAATGGAGAAGGAGCTGATGATGATTTGGAAGTGAATGAACGAAAGAGATGCAGCTGCTGGTGCTGTTACAGTCGCTGCTGCTGCGGTCGAATAAAGAGGAACGCCATGCAAAGAACATAAAATAGGGGCAAGATGGGGGCGTGTAGCTGTTGCTGCAATCTGGACGTGAGGACGAAGAACCAGAAATGGTGTTGGGCGTTGTGCTCTATTTTGGACGACGAGTAAGAACCAGGAAGAAGCTCTGGTTGGTGGTTGCACCAGCAAGCAAGAGGGAGAAGACAACCGAGGAAGGGAAAACAGAGGGTGGTGATGTTGGTGCAGCTGGTTGCTGCAAACCGTGAAGAAGAACAGAGCATGGAAGCTGGAAAGAAGAAGAAACAAGAATGAAAAAGGAAGAAGTAGCAGCAGCGTCTCTGTGGCATGCTCAGCGTGAAAAATGAAGAAGAAGGCCATGCAGGGAATGAGCAGAGAACAGGGGTGATGATGAAATGTGTGTATGAGTGTGTTGCAGTTACCGAGAAACGTGGACGGGAGGAAATTGGAGCTGGAGGCCGCCCCGTTGCTGTCCGTGAGGCAGAGGAGTGGGTTGAGCGTTGTGTGTTGAGTTGCTGAACGAGAGGAGTGCTGCCATGGAGTGTGTGATGTTGGAGTGAGCAACAGGGGAGCTGAACAAAGAAGGAAATGAAGAGCAGAGAAATAGGAAGGCAATGGGTGTGTTGCTGTGGGTGTTGCAGCATGCATGACGGAAAAAGGAAGAGCCATTCCTCTGGTTTGGCCGAGTGTAGAAAAACAGAGCAGCTGGTGTGTTGATAAGATTGAAGAGTGATTTTTTAGTTTGCTGGTTATGATAACGGAACGAAAAACCAAGGATTTGGGGAGTAAACTCTAGTTTTAAATCTAAAAATCTGAGAGCATTCATGCTTGAGTGAGACCGACCAAATTAGATTGTGTGTGTGTGAATTGATTTGGGTTGCGTTTTGGGCAAATTCCATGAAGAACAGAAATTCGTAGCTGCTGGGGACCGTGAAGAAGGAATCCATGTTTTGGCTTTGGTGTTGTGTGAATTGGATCGTTAATTTTGGGGGCAAAGAGGAACCGTGGTCGCTGTGAAGAACAAAAATGACAAAAATCAGATTTGGGGCTTTTGACTCAAAATGGAATTTCGTGATGATTTTGGGCATAAATTCATACTTGAGAAATGAAGAACGTGAAGAGCATTTATTTTGGTGTCGAATGTAGTTTGAAGATGATGAATGAACAACAGGAGTCGGTCGTTGGCGTCGTTTGCCTGAAGAAGATGACGCGAGGTACGAATTGTAAACTTTTAATCTTAGATAGTATAGAAATTTATTTTGGTTAATCGTAAATGTAAATGGAAAATAACAAAAATATTTTATTCAATTAGAATTGGGGGAATGGTTCACCAACATATCAATAATTTGATTTATTATCAGAAGTTTAACATTTTTAAAGTTAAAGTAGTTGAAAACATGAAAAATAAACTTCTTGAATTAAATATCTTTTATAAGAAAATAATAAAATTTTAGACTTCGAAACTAAATTTGGAATGTCTAGAAGTCTTATTTTGTTCGTAATTAAGTTAATCATAATGTTAATAAATTATTTATATTACAACGATTAAGTTATTAGAACTCTGATTATACGATAAAAGCTTTCAAGTAAATTATTAAAGTTGAAATTTCAAATTTAAGAAATTTAGAAGACTTAGAAACTATTTTAATTAGAATATATCAAATTTTAGAATTCTCGAATAACCTTGAATTAGTTGGAAGTAATGTTTGGACTCCATAATTATCTTAAAAATTATTTAAGCTTAAGAGTAATTCTATTAAGTGTTAAATTTCAGATTTATATATTTTAGCGTATTAAGGATCTCGAAGGAAAGCAAGGAGCCCTGAAGATCGGCAAAATCAGGTGGGCATGACTTCCTTGCTCATATGTATTATATGGATTTAAGATTCAAAACATTTGATTGAATAGTTCTAGGTTATTAGAATTTTATTAGGAAATTGATTGAATTTGTTTGGTTGATTTGAATGAACGTGTGGTATATGATGATTTATTTAATGCACAAGTAGTTCATGACATGATCTTGCATTTGGATTTACTCAAATATGGCACGCATGACTAAGAGCATATGCATCTAGATCTTATTGCTTACCTATACATCTTGTGTGCAAGCATAGTTTGGACATATTCTCTAGTATACTGTAGGAGGCTTGATGTGTTTGAAATTGTTTGTAAAACTAAAATAAGACGATGATTATTAAGAATCCACCTACCGGTGCGATTGATGAGCCCGAGACGGATCGAGGTAACATCTCCTATATGTCACTGCTTGAGATCGTCGTGTCACAAAGCGGATCGTAGGTATTTCCAGTCGGAGCTGACTGTGATAGCTCAAAGTCTTTGGGAGACGGTACGATGCCACAGTAAGTACACTCTCTTAGGCTGTGATGTGAGTGTCGATTGATTTTAGATGGTTATTGGAACCCTCTGAGATTTGATTGAATCACAGGGAATACTGAGAGGCATCTCAACCCTCTTACGATCTTAGACTTCGACCAAAACTAATTGAATGTTTGAAACGCCTAATGTTTGAAAGTGTTTGTAATGTTTGGATTAGGTCTGTATAATGCATGTGATGCGTAGGATCGATCCACTGGGCTTTCGAGCTCACTCCCACTTTATCTTTCAGGTACACATGGGCTTAGAGTATCGTAATCTATGTCAGATGACTCACCGTTTAATTGAACGCCTCATTGGGGAGGTTGTCTGGGATGGGAGACTTGAAGGTCACGTTTTATGTATTTCTACTAGATTTTTGTAATGTATTTACATTGGTTTAACTTTAATTGTTTTATCTGTAAAAGACTTTCCTTGTTTAACAACTTTGGTTTGAAGGAATAGTTTAAAGTATTTTTCGCTGCATTATGTATGAGTTGTATTAAGGAACCCGGTGAATGTTTCGAGAAATTATTTTAACTCTTCTATTTTATATGAGAAATTATCTAGATATTGACTTGAAAACAAAATTTTGTATGAACGTGATTTGAAGAAAAAATTTTGACAGAAGAAAAGTTAAGGTAGCATCTCGATTTTCAGCGGGCAATGATCCACACGCGAGGTAGCACGTGAACAGAGGTCCGGTTGAAAATTGGGGTGTTACACAGACATCTAGAGACATACTGGGCTATGTCCCTTTTCATACCCTTCCACCAGTAGGTCTTCTTGAGATTCTGATACATTTTGTCACCACCTGGATGCATTATGTACTTAGTCTGATGAGCCTCATCCAAGATGATTTTGTTGCACTGTCCATTACTCAGCACACAAACTCTGTTCCCCAGTCTCAGTATACCCTCTGCATCTATTCTGAAGTCTGTATGTTTGTCTTGCTTGACTCCTTCTGTGAGGTCAGCGGTCCACTTGTCACCTTTCTGCTTGTCTTTGATTTGGTGTAGAAGGTCTGGTTGGTAAGTCATAGCATACAAGTACGCCCATTTTTCATCTGATGCAATACCCAAGTTATATTCACTGATCAACTGATACATCTATCCTCTTTCCTCATCCTTCTTGCTAGTTTTTCTGCTGAGTGCATCAGCTACCACATTGGCCTTGCCCGGATGGTAGTGCAGCTGAAAATCATAGTCTTTCAAAAATTCTACCCACCTTCTTTGCCTTAGATTTAATTCTTTTTGTGTATAAACATATTTCAAGCTCTTATGATCCGAGAATAGATCAAAGCTCTCACCGTAGAGGTAGTCTCTCCAGATCTTCAGTGCAAACACAATTGCTGCCAACTCTAGATCATGGGTAGGGTAGTTCCTTTCGTGAGTCTTCAATTACCTTGAAGTATATGCTACTACCTTTCCTTCTTGCAACAACACCGCACCTAATCCAACCAACGAAGCATCGGTGTATAGAGTGTACCTCACACCATGAGTAGGCGTGACTAGAACGGGTGCTGAAGTCAACCTTTTCTTCAATTCTTGGAATGTTTGTTCGCACTTATCATTCCAAATGAATTTCTCTCCCTTTCTGGTTAACTTGGTTATTGGTCCCGCCAATTTTGAGAAATCTTGAATGAACCGGTGGTAGTATCCAGCCAAACCTAGGAAGCTTCTGATTTTTGTCATAGTCGTAGGTTGCTTCCAGTTTGATACCGCCTCTACTTTCTCAGGGTCTACTGATATTCCTTCTGCCAAAACCACATGGCCAAGGAACTTAACCTTTTCCATCCAAAACTCACACTTGCTGAACTTGGCATACAATTCATTTCTTCTCAATACTTCCAAAACAATATGCAAATGCTCAACGTGTTCAGCCTCTGATCTAGAGTAGATCAAGATGTCATCCACAAATACTACGAAAAACTGATCTAGGTACTGTCTGAAGACTCTATTTATTAGATCCATAAATGCAGCCGACGCGTTGGTCAAAGCAAACGGCATCACAGTGAACTTGAAGTGCCCGTATCGAATTCTGAAAGTTGTCTTGTATATGTTAGACTCTCTAATCCTTAGCTGGTGATACCCTGACCGTAGATCAATCTTGGAGAAATGAGTGGCTCCCCTCAACTGATCAAACAGGTCCTCTATTCTAGGCAACATGTATTTGTTCTTTATCATTGCTTTGTTCAACCTCCGGTAGTCTACACACAATCTCAAGGATCCATCCTTTTTCTTCACAAATAATACCGGAGCTCCCCACGACGACTCGCTAGGTCTGATAAATCCCTTCTCGCGGAGCTCATCTAATTGTGTCTTCAATTCAATTAGCTCGACTAGTGCCATTCTGTAGGGTGGAATGACTATGGGATCAATGCCTGGATTCAATTCGATCTTGAACTCCAATTGTCTATGTGGTGGGAGTCCCGGTAATTCATCAGGGAACACATCTGCATATTCCCTCACTATAGGTATTCATAGATGAGTAATAGGGAACACCCTGCTTTTGGTCGTCCATAGGAATAGAGGGCTCAGCGAGCTGGTGTTCCCCATCTTTGCCAAAGGCAAACAGTATTTCCTTGGACTTTTTGGTATCCTCTTCTAGTGATTGTCTGAAGTCCTCTTTCTGTTTAATAGAGTATAGCATGGCTAACATAGGACTCCTTGGCAATCTATGTATGTCTCCATTTATTTTCACTACCTCTCCAGATGGTAGCTTCACCGTCACCCTTCATCTCTGACAATCGATCTGTGCTTGATATTGGGTTAGCCAATCCATGCCCAATATCATGTCATATCCATGAAAATGGAGTGTACAAAGATTAGCTAAAATTAGCTTGTCTCCAATCCTAAGGTTACACCTACAATATTTCCTCGAACTCACAATAGTTCCTATGGGTGTGGCCACATCTAATGTCACTAGCAATGGATTCGTTACCAATTGTAACTTATCTACTAGGTTCTCAGAAATAAATGATCTAGTCGCACCCGAATCAAACAAAACTTGGACAGCAATGCCAAACAAAAGGAATGTACCTTCCACCGTTGGAGTGGGATTTGTCTAGGCGTCTATAGCGTACAGTCTGGCTTGGGTTCTTTGTGGTGGCTGTGGCTGTGGCTGTGTCAGCTACCTCTGCTGAGGGCGATTACCCTGTTCATGGGTCTCTTGCTGCTGCTGTTGGGGTGCTGGAGCCCGTGCTTTGGTAGGACAATACTTTGCAATGTGCCCTTGCTGTTTGCATGTATACCACAACCCTAGCTTTCTAGCATGATCTGTCTGATAGTCTCTAGCGTGGTCGGGTTGGGCCTGCTGTGCCTGTGGCTTTCGCTGAGGCTGAGGTGCTCTGTGCCCCTCCTGTTTGCTCAGCCTCTTCTGTGAAGGTCTCGCAGCCTTCTCTAACCTAGTCCTCTTCTTAACCTTCAATGCCTGCTCAAACTCTAGGTCTCTCTCCAAGATCTGCGCCCTCTCCATAGTATCCATAAAGGTCGTCAACTTAAGCGGTGCCAAGATCTTTCTTATCTCCACTTTCAAACCCTCAATAAAATGATCCATCTTGGACTGCTCATCCATGACCAAAGCAGGAACAAATCTAGCCAACTCTGTAAATCTCTGCTTGTACTCTGTGACCATCATAGTCCTCTGCTTTAGGTTGACAAACTCTGACTACAACTGTCTCTTTCTTGCTGTGGAGAAAAACTTATTATAGAACCTTGTCTTGAATTCCTCCCAAGTCATCACTGTCTGGTCAATGGTGGGGTCGTTCACAATTATCTCCCACCAATGGTAGGCTGGCCCTACCAACTGATGCACTGCCAGTGCTACTCTCCTGGGCCCATATGCCCCCATAGCGTCCAGGTACTTATTCATCTTTGTGAACCACCTTTCGGCTACCGTATAATCGCCAGTCCCCTCAAAAGTACTGGGACGTAGCTTCTGGAACTCCACCAATAGGTCGTTCTGCTCCCTATCAAACCCAACAGGTCTATTCTGTGGTACTGCCTCCGCGGAAGTGGACCCCTGATGGACCAGAGGCTGAGCCTGTGCCGGTGGCTCTGTCGATAACTGTGGCTGCACCTGTGGCTGTACCAGTACTGATGGCTGTGGTGATGCTAATGGCTGCTGGGTCCTCATAGCCTGTTCCACTGCCCTCTGCATCATCTCAGTGATGGCCTTTGGCGTCAATGTAACCACTATCGGTGCCGGTGTTACAGGAGTACCCTCTTCACCATGTGCCGTTTCGGCTCCATCCCTGCCTCTGGTTGCACCTTTCCTGGGTCTACCTCGACCTCTCGGCATTATCTACAAGTCAAAATTTTGTTTTAGTATGCAATAATTTGATTTATTGAAGCAAAAAATTTTCAGTATCCATCAATACCCTTCACGTCATCGTACTACTGTGACTCTAAATTTAAGTCTCTAAGTTTTCGATTTGTTTCAGTGGCCTAGGGGTTTATGGTTCTAAGTCAACAGTAATACTTTTGTTTCTAGGTACAGGAATTTGTGTATCAATACTCAAAATAATCATACCACATATATAACATACAAGCACACAACAACCAATCAAACAATGCACGCTGGTATAATGGAAGCAAAAAAATTCCATTACGGCTAATAAAATTTCGCCAAATCCAGGTCTCTAAGGGTGACACAAAACCCACCGTACGCGACCGTCCCATATCAGTAAAATATAGTGCGTGCAAGTTCTTCCTAAGAGTCCGTTCATTATCCATTACAATTTTGCAAGTGTCTCGCTCCCTAGGCTGACGCAAAACCCACCATACGCAACCGTCCCATACCAGTAGAATACAATGCGTACAAGCTTTGCCTAAGAATCGATCACTCACCATACATAGTCCGTCAATCTCCGAGTCCAGGATTCCTCCATACCCCCAAATCCCTATGCGTCCCATACCACATAGAAACCAAAGACATAGGATCCTCCCGATCTCGAGTCCTGACCAAAACAAGTGTGTTATGTACACATTGTCAATCTCTAGCTTATGCCCTTCAGCTTTTTATTTACCCTTATAATCCACTGTGCCTCCCTGGCAACACCCAGTCTTTAACTAGACCTATGGTCTCAATATTTGGCTAGCTGA
>JAJIYU010013325.1:0-13954 GCA_030144865.1 Tinospora cordifolia
TAATTATATATCAATTAATTCTTGACCTTTAAATCCCAAGATAACCAATCCTATCTAGTGGATGGCTTTATAATACATGTATGGCTCTTGTGAGCCTCATTCAACATTATTATTTAATTATGAGAAATATTGTTTTGACCATTTGTTGCCAAAAAAAAACAAGTATTTTGTTATAAAACGAAAAAGTTCTCCCAACGTGATTTTTTTTTTTTTTTTTTTACATTTCAGGTACAAACTTAAAGCCTCTAGTTAAGGAACGTTGAGCCTTTTTCACTCAACTCAATCGCCATTGAAGTTATTGGAGATCCTATTGTTGGTATATATAATACATCTTATAACTTGAGCATCAATGCGAAAAAATAGACATAACATTACTATCCATCCAACTTTCAACCAATTTCACCATGTTGTCATCATCCCCAAGGGCCCATGCTAGACATGTTGAACAAGACCTTTGATTCCTGACAATAGCATAGCATACACTCCATTATTCTTGCCATATTCATATCAATTCTCCATCTCCTTGATTGGACCTCCTATTTGAATGGAATTGTTATATTCATCCGAAGTCTTCTTATTCTTAGCATTAGCAAGTCAATTTTTATGAGTTTGAAGAGAGAAACATTCTATAAGAACACTTGAAATATTAGACTAACCTAACAAGAACACAAATAGAGATTAATGCTGGCATGCAAACATGGCAACTTCTCTAACATCTTTATTTGTAACATGGTTCTCCTTGTCTTCCTTAAGCTTCACTCCTCTAAGAGTCGTTGATTTATATCATAATGATTTCTCTAGATTTGGCCATCTTCGACAATGTTGTGCTAGCAGAGTTACCATTAGATGCCTTAACTATACTAAAACTCATTAAATTTATTAAAATTCTCTCATCCGTCCTCATCTAAACCATCATTGTTGTATAGTTAAGATCATCTTACATTGCATTTGGACGAGTCTTGATCTTTTATAACCAAGCATCTCAAACTACACCTTTTTGTTGAGTAGGTGTCCCCATCGGACATCGCGGAGCTTTTAGCCATTCTCATGGCTCTAGAATTTGACTTTCCAATTGATGATAGGTGTGCATAAGAACATGCCTAAGCTCTGTGACTTGGCCCTTCCACATAAACTACAAAATCTCCTAATGCATTCATAGGGAAAACGACTCTACTTTGTCTCACCTCTATCTTGGATTCTAATAGATTACACTAGTTAACGAAGTCTACACAATTTATCTCTTAAATTTTAAACACAACTTCCCTCTTTGCTCCACATTGATAACAACTTGTTTGACTCTAAAATATATTAGTTACATATATGGCTACATCGCAGTGTAAAAGATAGGCTCCACGCTCTTAATATACTCTCTTTCAAACCTAATGCATATTAGAAGTTTTGACCATTGTTTAGTGTCCTATAATACAATACCTAATTGTTCCAAATCTGTCATTTTACTCCCATATTGACCTCGTTATCTTGAAAATAGAACCCAAAAAAAAAAACTATACAAAAATATAACGCCTATTCCTTCCAAAACACAAAATAAACATGAAAAGATAAGATTCACTTTCTCAATGAAAACATGAAAAGTTTGGAACATCAAATCTTCGCATGCACAAAACGTTTTGTATCTAAATCATAGTTAGTCAAAGATAAAGACTGCCCTCATATGGATCGAATAGTCGCACACTTGATCACGTTTGATGGGAGCAAAACTTGTGGTTGCACCTTCACGGGCTTGATGGTCCAAAACCCCCAGGCGCATGCCCGCGTGCCGCGCCCTTTCCGTTGGCACCGTCCACTTGTTTACTTTTTCCAATCCAAACCAAACGAAATTCACATGGCCTATTGTTAATTTATTATCAGCCTAAGGAAAACCCACGATGATAATTGGGCAGGAAGAACGCATTTTCATACCCGTGTGTAAAGAGCAGAACGATATTGACAATACGAGGTTGGATAGGCTGTAAGTTTTAAATATATTATAGTTAAATTTAATTCATACTCTTTATTATAACTATTCAATTAAAAAAATTTATTACATCTTAGATTTTAAACAAGTAAAAAACTAAAAATCAGATTTGATCATCAAAATTTATTGAATTATAGTTAATTTAATCCTTACTATTTATTAGAATTATTCCATTAAAAAATTAATTACGTCTTGAGTTTTAAACAAGTACAATTTTAATTTAATCATTGATGTTGATTTTTTTTATACACGCAATTATATTATTTGAACTTCAAATTAATTCTGTTTTTATAAATAGTAAAAAAATATTATTTTAAAAAAATACCTTTAATATTCGTGTTCAAATTTTTATGAATACAATAACTTTTTTAAGCTTTGACCATAGTTAATTTTAAATTTGGTTGAAATAGATTACGGGGGGAAAAAAAAGGAAAATAGAGAAAAGAAAAAGTGAGTGGCGGAGAAAAATTAATGCCCAAAAAATAAAATGAAAAAGTGCAGAATTTTGTGAATAAATAAAATGAATGTACGTTGGCTTTAAAGGCTCTCGTAGACCCCGTGCTTGCTCTGCGGGCCTATTTATCCATACCGTTCCCTTCAGCTTCACCATCGCACCACGTTAGTTAGTGTTGGGGGGCCCTGCTCTTGCCGAGCTTCTGCAACTCTGCTAATGGCGTGCGGTCTTGCAGATTTAGCTTTCCATTTCACGGTAATCTTCATTATCAATCTCTTCTCTGTGTGTTTGGTCGATTTTCTGTGAATTAAATCAATTTTGGTCTCACAGGGCCCCCATGAAAGACCACTTCGTTCTCGCAAACTAGCCCCAGTAAACTCATCGGGTGCGTTTTGCTTCTTCAAGTTTCATTTCTGTTTGATTGCAAATTTGTTTAAATTTACTGTTTCATGTAGTTACCTATCAGAAGGATGTAAATGAAAGTTCATTGTCCCTTGAATTACGGCTTGCATTTTCTAATTTATGCTTTATATCACTGTAATAATGAATTAAATCTGTGCATTTGGATCATCCATGGGAGAAGAAAAGATGGATATTTGCATTTTCACAATTTTTAGGCGCGTACGTTCATTTGAATTTCCTGTGTTTTGATTTCGAATAGCCCTAAAATGGGAAGTTTTCTTGCTGTAATTCTTTGTTGATTTAAAAGAACTTAGGATGAATGTATGGGTATGTTTTTGGAAGTAAGGAAATTGAAGGGGCCTGGCGCTTGGAGAAAACTGATAAATGTTTTTGGAGGCCCTGTTTGGGAGGAGCTCTTTTTTAAGTACTTTGGGAGCAAAAATTCATGTGGAGGTGTTTGACAACACTTGCTTGTAATCACACTTGTAGCAAATTGAAAAAAGCACTTCTTAACGATTAAAAGAAGCTGGGAAAGCTCTGGTTTTCTCAAAAGTACTTTTCCCATAAGCAGTTCTCAGGAAAAGCGTTTTTGCATAAGCTCTCCTCAACAGGGGCAGAGAACCTTTGTTAAAAGGACACACCATTTTTGCGTTAATTCAACTTCCATAGATCAGTTGCCGAAAAAAATTAGAGGGTATGTCATGTTGTCATTGCAAAAGAAAATAACTTGCAACTTAAATGAAAGTCTTGAATATTCTGATAATTCTATACTGATACACAGGCATATTTTATTTGAAGTTGGGAAAGTTGCATCATTGTGGCATCAAGCATCATGAAAGTCCTTACCGCAAGAAAATGGCTACAATTATGCAGGCTGTGGCTGTTCCTGTACCTGTTCCTGCGCCATCACCTGCTCCAACATCTGGGTTAGATAGTGAAGTGCATCGAAAGCAGTTATGTGAAAAATATGGTTTCACCCAAATTGGAGAACCACTTCCTAATAATATTACACTAAGGGATATTATTGATACCCTTCCTAAGAAGGTGACTTTCCAAAATTATTTTTTGGGAGGAATTTTCGAATCTGTACTTGTTCATGTTCCACAGCTCTAGTATTCTCTTTTAGATGCCACAATTTGAGTGTAAATTATGATGGAGTATTTTCTGATCTATGTTTCCTGCATCATCTAACACTTGTTCCACAACTGTTGTTACAAGGTTTTTGAGATTGATGATAGCAAAGCTTGGAAGTCAGTTTTGATATCTGCAACTTCATATGCATTAGGAATCTTCATGATTTCACAAGCTCCATGGTATTTACTTCCTCTAGCATGGGCCTGGACAGGGACTGCCATTACTGGGGTTGGTTTGCTTTCTTTTTCTTGTTCATTTATTTCATATTTGCTGCTACTTATGAGTATTTAGCCAGACTTATCAAGACATTCACCTCTCTCTGTCTTGTTCTCTTTTTCTGAAGTTCTTTGTGATAGGCCATGATTGTGCCCACAAGTCATTCTCAAAGAACAAACTGGTGGAGGATATTGTTGGGACTCTGGCCTTTTTGCCCCTGATATACCCCTATGAACCTTGGCGCTTTAAGCATGACAAACATCATGCAAAAACAAACATGTGTGTGCTCTCTTCAATTCAGTTTACTTATTTGCATTGACTTGTATTTTTCTAGGCAAGCTTGTGATAATGCAAACACCGATCATTTCGTTACTTTTTCCATAGCTTCTATTTCTCTTCATCATTACATTTTTCACTGTAAAATTTATATTGCTCTTCTACCATTATAATACAGGCTAACTGAAGACACTGCCTGGCATCCTGTTTGGAAAGAAGAGTTCGATACATCCCCATTTTTGCGGAAGGCAATTGTTTTTGGGTATGGCCCATTCCGGACATGGATGTCTATAGCTCACTGGTACGATATTGATGACCCACATGTTATATTCTTAAGGTTATTAAACACCTATTTTTTAGATCCTTACTAGAGATTCCAACACTCAATTGAGTTTAAATTATTCCCTTTTGTATTATTCATAACTCTCAACAACATTAAGCATCATCCTAATAGGTTGATCTGGCACTTCGATTTGAAAAAGTTCAGACCGAGTGAAGTTAAAAGGGTGAAGATTAGCTTGGCTTGCGTATATGCATTTATTGCAATTGGATGGCCGTTGATTATCTTTAAGACTGGGATTATGGGGTGGATCAAGTTCTGGTTGATGCCATGGTTGGGATATCATTTTTGGGTATAACTACTAACTCATCTTTTCTGTTAACATCTGATTGCAATTCTGTGCTGCTTTTATTCAGGAATTTTATAATACTAAAACTATGTAGAATATTCTTAAAAAAATCTTTAGATATGGTTCTTGGAGTAGGAAAACTATAGGGTGCAACTTGCGAAATGTGGTTTTTCATCTGGCTTTTCATGCACCAAACTCATGTAATTCACGTTTATGGGAAGATGTGGCCTAAATTGTTTTTAATAACTAGTTCTTTTTCCTGTACATTATTTACTGATTCTTCTTTACCGGGAATTCTAGATGAGTACTTTTACAATGGTACATCATACGGCTCCTCACATACCATTCAAGGCTTCTGAACAGTGGAATGCAGCTCAGGCGCAGCTTAATGGAACAGTGCACTGTGACTATCCTAGTTGGTAATTTTCCCAAGTCTCTTTAGATTTTCTTTCTCCCTACTTTTATTTTTGAATCGAAAGCAAGAATTTATCTTGTTATTTTAAGAAATACAAGGGCTTCATTAAATGATAGTGTTTACATCTTAGAAAGAAAAAACTAGTTTAAGCAACTTAGTTTTTAATCCTTATTACTACTTGTAGATCATTGTTGTACAGAGGATGATCCCATCTAGTTGAGTTGAATTGTTGTTTCTTTCTATGCAGGATAGAAATCCTTTGCCATGATATCAATGTGCATATTCCCCACCATATCTCTTCAAGAATACCTAGCTATAACCTGCGCACAGCTCATCGATCTCTACAGGAGAACTGGGGCAAGGTGAGCTTCTCTTTTCTTTTTCTTTTTTATTTATTTATTCCTTTTTGGGATTATTTTAACTTGATTTTCCTCACCATTTTAACAAACAGTATCTGAACGAGGCTAAGTGGAATTGGCGTCTAATGAAGACGATTCTGACGGTGTGCCATGTTTACGATGAGGAGCAAAACTACATTGCTTTTGATGAACTCGCTCCCGAAGCATCTCAACCAATCAAGTTCCTTAAAAAAGTAATGCCTGATTATGCATGAACAGAAGATCATACTTCTGAATACTATATCTTGAAAATCATTCTTTTTTTTTTCAAACGTAATCCTATTAATTTTATGCTTTTGAAGACTTCTGCTTCTCGTATCCTTACAGCTCAGATGAGATTATATTCATCGGCATAGATGTGGAAACGTGCAGTAGAATGCAGTCTCTATGCACTTCCGCACATATTTGCACGATGAACAAGTCGATGTAACCAGAATATCTTCTTATGATATGACTAATTGTGTGATATTATAATAAAAACCCTTCAATCTTGGGGACCCGGCTATGGAAAGCAGGACATGATTTTTTACCAGTATAAATTCAAAGGACTCGAATAATAGACTAATGTTAATTATAATTTTATGTAATTTTTCAATGGTATTATATCTATGAAATTTTATTTGATTTTAATTATTATGATAAGTGGCTCTAATGAGAATGTTAATTAACGTAATATTTAATATTTTTAATGAATTTAGTATAGGTATGAGAAGGTCGACTGAGTTTCATTTTGCAAAAACCTCCACCCAAGTTGAATTGGATCGGGTCATATGCTTCGGATAAGTTGGTAGCCCGCCCTTAAAATTTTCCGATTCAGCTTGAAAGTTTGGTGAAATACGGGAACATTAAATAATAATTTTTTTAAAAAGCTGAATGTTTTGAAGATGGAATTTATGTCATTCTAAAAACATTAAAGGGTGATCGTTGCTTATAGTTGAAAACTTTATAAATAGTAATAGCATCTCTAATTTATATCATTAATAGTAAGGAATTTGTCTTACATTGCATAAAATTAAATTTAATAGATAAATATATTAAAATTTATTATACATATAGAATGAAGTGGAACATATTTTTTTTAAAAAAATATTTTCTAAAGCACAATTAGAGCTTTGGATGTCGGTTTGTATATTCATATTTTTCTAATGCTCTTTAAACATTTTTACATTTTTTATATTTTAAAAATAAATATTATTAAAAAAATAAAATAATGCTTAGTTAAAAATAAAATATGATAAACGTAAACTTAAAAATATTAGATAAATAAATAATTTTATTTTTTCAAGAAGCATTAATATTTTTTTAGTTAGAGGTTTTTGTTTCACAGTTAATGGTTGTGATATATGTGCTCTAATGACACCACCACCTGTTGTTTCCGAGTTAGTAATTCGAGAAACATCAACGGTGTGAAACACCAGTTTTCTCCTTTACACGATATGGCACGATCAACCACGTTAGTTTGATGAGCCATTTAAAAAAAATTAAAAAAAAAAAAAATCTCAGCAACTAATTGCTTAAAATAATAATTAAGCCTGACCTCTGAGCTCTGTGGCTCTTTAATGCATGAACGAATCTCAACATTTTTGAATTTTCAAATGAAGAATGCTTTTCTCCCTACTCATTTCAACAAGAAGAAGAAGAAATATTTTCTTCTCTGCCTATGTGGAGGTCGCAATTCGGAGCAAATGCCAGTAAACTTGAACATCACGAATCAACAAGAAGGTGATGCGATCAATACGTGTTTCATAAATCGATCAATTATCTCTCGCTTGATCTCCGCAATTAAGCTTTCATGCGAGTGCAGTGGAGGATCACGAAGCAGCAGATCAGTAATATACTCTAGATGCAAGGAGAAGAAGAATAAGAGTGAATCGACGAAGCAGTCTCTACTGCTAAGTTCTTGCGCAGCAGAGTTCGATCCATCGAAGAACCAATCGCCATTGTTGAGTTTGGAGTGCGCGAGCTCACTTCCTGAAACCAACGCCACTGCAGGTGAATCGTCCTCTTCCGCATCCTATTCGGCTTAATTTTTTAGAAAATTTTCACCTTATGCTTTGAGAAGCGACGTCCTAATGCGAGGATCACGATTATGTACATCAATAATTGTGAAATTCATTGTCGTGCCAAATTAGGTTTCTTTTAAAGATCGAATCAATACCTGAGTTAATTGTAGATGTCATTGAATCAGATATGATAAGATGTCAAATGGTAATCACTAATCATTCTATTTCTGAATCTCTTTCATTGTCTTCTTCTTCTTTTGTAAAGGAAGATTCATGGAGGTTCCGTTCAAAGTAGGCCTTGGATTTGGTCTCATGTATCTCATTTCTACGTTTAGAAATGAATTCAATAAGATGACGGAGCTGAGAACGCAGATGGAAGTCCTTGTACAAGACTTTAAAAACGACATCTCCTCAATTAGAAAAGATGAGGCTACATCAAAAACTTCTATAATGGATGCTAATCTCAGCGCCTCCCCTGTTAATTATTCTTCCAATAATCAGAATAACTTGTCTTTGATCGCTCTGTTCGAAATCGAAGGATCGACCGATCATGAGAAGAATTTGAAGTGCGAAACCTCCGAAATAGAAGAATTTGTAGCGGGAGTTGATCGGATGGAGGCCGAGCTCAAAGAAGAACTAGAACGCTTAGAGTTCAATTTGGATACCGAGCCGGATTTGTCAAGGTATCTGCAGGAACAAAAAACAGAGGTAACAAGCCTGCAAATTTAATTTGTATCTCTCTTTTTAGCACTTTCATCGTTATTTTTTTTAGAGACGAAATATATTGTATTAATTAAAAATAAGCGTGTTAGATTAGTGAAGTAATAAGTCGGCCTCTCAGCCTATGAAATATGATGAGTGTCTTAATTTGCATGTAGTTAAAGTAATTGATAAAAAATATTATTTTAGTTTTATATATCTAAGGGAAACTTTAATGCCCTTTTTAACGTTTATTGAACCTCTAATTCATCAGATATTGAAAATGCTCAACCCCACTTACTCATTTTTTTTAATATTTATTTTTAAAAGTAAATAAATAATATTTTAAAATTTTTAATTTTGAAATTAAATAAATAATAAATTTTTTAGAATGAATAATTTTTAAAAAAATAATATAATTATACATAATTTTTATGGAAGTGTGAATAATTTAAAATATATGTGTTATAAAAAAATATATATGTTTTATAAATTGTATATTATAAATAGGTTAAATAGTGTTTATTATGATTGTTTCACAGATAGTATAGTCTAATTATTAAAAAAAAATCTGGTCTAATAAATATGAGTTTAATAAATTGATGACATAACAAAGATATCAAATTCTTGATGGGTTTAGCTATTAAGAATGTTACAAGTATTTGAAGCCTTGGCATCAGTCAAAATGAATATAAGAAACGCAAAGTTTTATCAAATCAATTATTATCAACTATTAATCAGTAAACAAAAGCTTGATCAAGCATAAGGGGGAAGCAAATATATGTAGCTGATTCATGTAATTTAAGATCAAAAGATCAAGGGTAAGAGCAATCTCAATTCTCAAATATTAGTATAGGATACATAACAACAAGCAGCTTAAATTCACTTGTCGCAATACCATGCTACTATTAATCCAAATTGGTGTAATTGTCTTCCAGAGTGCTCTTGCGGCACCACATGCTCGTGTGAGGACAGAATTAATGGAGAATAATGAAGATGAGGAGCACGAGCAGGAACACGGTGGAGTTTCCCCGAAAGAACTTGAGAGGAGGTTGCATGAGTTACTGGAAGCAAGGCAGCAAGAACGGATAACAGAGCTGGAATATGCCTTGGATTGTGCCCAGAAGCAGCTTCAACAAAAAGAAATGGAGGCTTCTTGGTGGAAAGATACTGCTCGCCTCATTTCTCAGCACGTCTCAGAATCCAAATGCTTGTCAAGATAAGCATCAATCACCATATCTTTATAGCATAAGATCAAGAACATACATTCATGCTAGCTAATCATTTTTATATGAATCTTTTTAATTTCTATCTAGCCAAATTAGAAGAATGCGTTCAATATTTGTTGGTTTTGTGATTCCATCTGATTAAGAGGGTGACAAATATAAACTAAGGTCAGATTTTAGTAGTTATGTAGGCCTTGACCCAAGTGTTGGATTTTAGCAATTTGATATTTAAATTAGAGGAGATGTTTTAATGTAATCAAACTCATATTTTTGTCAATCAAATGAAGTATTTCCCTTTATAATTTTACCATTTTCTCACATTTTCAATTAATTGAGGATTATTTAAATGAGTATAACCTTGACATTGAAAATTTTCTTCTTCAAATATATTTTGAAAACTTAAAATAAAGAAGCTGTGACCATTTAAAGTTTCCTGATCAACTTTATTCGCTGATAGTTAACTAATAGATTTGAATTATCAAGAAGTATAATTCAAATTTTCATAGCTTTTACATTTTATTTTTGAATTAATCAATACGAGTT
The DNA here is from genome assembly GCA_030144865.1 of Tinospora cordifolia. Lineage (NCBI taxonomy): Eukaryota > Viridiplantae > Streptophyta > Magnoliopsida > Ranunculales > Menispermaceae > Tinospora > Tinospora cordifolia. Next base: position 10,371 of record JAJIYU010013325.1, read on the forward strand.
TTGTTGTAAAGAAGACAAAAAGTTGTCAAAAGATTCTACTGAATATAATAAATAAACATTCCTTTGTGAAAATTTGAGTTTTCAAAGGATATGTGAAATATTTACGCCTTCATTTTCTCTATATTTAAATTATTTTACATCTTGAATGTATCTTTAAATGTTTAAATCAGAGTCAAAATGAGAAAACTAATTGTCAAGTAAAGTTATTTACCAATTACATAGCTTTATCACAAATTAGTGACAAAATTTATCAATTGGTAAACTTTAAATGCGCATAATTTTCTTGTTTCATTTCTCACTTGAGTGATTTAAGATGGGTTGAAAAAAAAAATTAATCTTATTTTCAAGGATCTTGAATCACTCAAATTAATAATAAGACATGAATATTATGATTATTTAAGGTGTTTACTAATCGGTTATAAACAACTTCAAATGACCAAAACTTTTTTATTTTAATTCGAATTTGAGCAATTTTAGATATGTTATAAAAAAATCTTATTTCTTCTTTTTCAATGCATCTTGGATAGTTTAAATTAGATTTAAAACAGGAAATTATGACCCAATTAAAGTTGTTAATATTGTCATTGATTAGTGACAAAATTAACTGATCAATGGATAGCTTTAACTAATATCATAACTTTTTTATTTTAAATCTGATTTGAGTAATTTAATATATTAGAATAATTTTTTTTAATCTTTTTTAACATTTATTAAATCACTCAAATTATAATTAAAATAAAAAGGTATAGAAATTTATATTTTATGATAAACTATTTTTATCTACCAACCATTTATTGATCGGTTATCTATTCGTCAATGATTTGTCAACTTTTTACCGACCAGTCTATAGAGTAGACAAAAAACTTTATATTATCATGATTTCTTTCCTTTAGTTTCAATTGAGCGATTCAAAATGCGTTTAAAAATAAAATAAGATATTGTTAAAGCTTTTTTGAATCATTTAATTAGAGTTAGCATGAAAATTATGGTCATCTGATCATAATTTTTTGATTGTACAATGAGAAAAGGTGAAATTATAAAATAAAATTTAATCAAGAAAAGATGAGTTAACTATATTAGGCCCTGTGTTATAAGCCTAATTAGAAGAGTCATGACCCAATCTCCTAAAATCTATTATTCTTTATTTTAAAAGTACATTTTTTATGCAAAAAAATTAGACTTTTTGTATCACAATTTATTCAAGTGGCTAAAGAATTTCTATAAATATTTGAATAGTTTGGTACCCAAAAACTTTCTTCAAAAATATTATTTAATATATTTTTGATACATTTTTACTTATCAAACCTACTCAACTCATGCAATTAATACAAAATTAGAGGTGATAATTTGTGACACGATACGATTATCCAACTCGAACATAATACGAAGTCAAAGAGTTTGAATTTAGCATAAACAGGTTTAAGTTAAAATATGTCAAACATAATTAGGCGCAACTAAATTTGCATCATAAATAGGTCAATCTCATAAACTCAAAAATGATAAGTTTAACACAATTATGAATAAGTTAATAGATATATTATAAAATGATGTGAATTGTCACCCCTATACAAAAGACAAGACATTAAATACTTGTTCTTAAACATACCTCAAATGGATCAATGGGAACAATGCATAACTTTTATATCCTAAATGCACAGTTTACTCAAGATGCCATGATTTTATCTAGTTGGAATTGTTGGGTGACAGCCTAAGTGTGAACTCTACATTTATTCTTGAAAATATTATAATAAAAAGTAGAGGAAATTTTCTTAATTAATTATATTCCCAATTATGACATTCACTGATTCATTTTATTACGATTCATTGTGTTAACAGGTTGTACCTCAGTTAGTATAGCACTTATTTAGTTTCCTTAAACAAGGTTATACCTTCAAGGCAACTTTATGACTTAGAAAAATAAGACAGCATTCGACTATTTGAGTGGGGCTAAAATCACCCCAAGAGTAAATTTATTCACCCCTAACATTAAGTTCACCCCACTTAATTTAGAAAATTTTCATCCCATTTTTTTTATTGAAAACCCTAAAATACCTTTAATTTAACCTTAACTAACATTATTAATAACTCAAACCCCACTATCTTTCTAATTTTCGGCAAACTTTCAATGAGATTCTGATAAGTTGTCAACGACCATTCTGACGAGTTTTCGACAACCAGACGAACAACGAAAATATTTTTTTCATATTTTTTTGATTTAAAAATTATATTTTTGAGGGTTAAAATCGAACACAATCTCAGCTGCACATAGCGGAAACTCAATATATGAGTCTCGACCACCTCCTACTAAGACTCATATAGTGAGTCTCTGCTACCTCTTGTTGAGACTCATTATATGAGTCTCGGCCACCTTCACTTAAGACTAAAAAATTGTAGAACTAACTCTACAAAACTTATATGATTTTCATAATTTTTTGGTCTTGGTCAAAGACGGCTGAGACACATTATAAGAGTATCGTGTAACACCACCTTCACTATAAGAGTCTCGACAAGAGGTGGTCGTGTAACAACCCCAGCTCCTGATCTTTATCACACACGTCATAGGTGACGTGGTTGTCTCGTAGCTTGAGACGTCATTTCTTCTGAGTGCAGTCAGTCCTGTTTTCTATCTGAGAACTGGAGATATTATTTTTTCTTTTCATCATTTATCAGTTCATATCCAAGGGATAAAATATAAATACAATAATCTTTGTATTTCAAAATAACTGAAAACATTGTTTCATTATCAGAGTTATGAATAATTTTGTGGGCTCCATTAACATCTTTTGATTATACAAATACTATCAACCTCTGACATGATCAAATATAGTGGGTCACAAGCCCTACAAGACATTTCATTTTCTACTATCCTCATACTGTGAGGTACACTATTATTAATTTATATTGATCTGCAGGGGCGAGGTCTTCAATAGTTACCTGAAAAAAAATGATTGGGTGAGCTCAAGAGCCCAGTGGATCATACACTGTACATCCATAGCATTATTTAAACCAAACATTGAACATGCAAACACTTATCATCCATTAGGCATTTTAAACATTTAGTTATCAACGGTTGTCAATTAGATCGAAAGGGGTTAACCTCTGTGTTTCAGATCTTGGGAGAGAGATCAATTCTGAAACTCAAACCCTTCTCTGGGATCATTTCTGAAACCCAGTTTATTCAGGTGTCAATCATGACAACCAGTTCTAATTCTACATAGAACACACACAAAGACATTCGTCCCTGCGCCGGTACGTGGTTAAAATCTTTATTTAATCTTCTTTTTGTGAACAGAACATAATAAAATAAATATTTCATCAATAATTAAACATTACATCAGCGTGACATCATAAATTAATCTTTCATAAAATAAAAACAATGACTGTCGATTTCTGATGTAGAAGATCGTATAAGATGCAACTACAGAGCATATTCTCTCGGTCATAAATAAATTAAAAATAAAGAAAAATCTTTTACACATCATTAAATCAATAACCATGCATAATTCTAGATATTCAAACAATGCAAACATCACATATTCAGCATTAAAATTCAAATAATACTAGAGAGTAGAATAATCACTTCC
>JAJIYU010013326.1:0-13965 GCA_030144865.1 Tinospora cordifolia
TATATATACCAAAGTTTCAATTCCCTTCAGTTAATTCCATTTTTTACTTTGGCTACTTATACATATAATCTTGTATTCCCAAAATTTTCATAAAATTCCCAAAGATCAATTCATCCTTATTTAATTTATTTAATCAAATTTCGCACACAAATTCTGGATATTACAACTTAAGCCAAAGAAAGGCGAACATGTTGTAGTTTATGATAGCTTGTACTAGTCTATAATAGTCTATGGTGGTCTTTAGTGTTCTATGATCATCTATAATAGTCTTTTTAACTCTAAGTAAATTTGTTTTCAATTGCAAAACATTAATGCACAATCATAGACCATCATAGACCGTTATAAACTACTATAAACTAGCATAGACCACTACAGAAGATCATAGACAATAATGTATAAGTCTATCCTCTTTTAAGTAAGTTCATAGACAATTATAGGCATCAAAAACCACTATAGATAATTATAAATAACTATAAACCCTCATAGACAATTATACACAACTAGAGACCATCGTATACCATTATAAAAAGTCATAAACTAACTTACTTAAGCCAAAGAAAGACTAACATATTATAGTCTATGATGTTCTATAATACTTTATCAATAGTCTATTATGGAATATAATTGTCTATGATCATCTATAGTACTCTTTTAGAAACTTCATTTTTTACTACAAACGTCAATATACAACTAGAGACCATCATAGAGCATTATAAACCATTATAGACCACAACGTATTCGTTTCTCTTCGGTTAAGAAAGTTCATAGACTATTGTTGGCATCAAAAATCACTATAAACAATTATAAATGACTATAAGCCCTCATAGACCATTATACACAACTAGAGACTATCATAGACTACTATAGAAAGTTAGAGACCAACTTACTAAAGCAAAAGAAAGACTAACATATTATGTTCTACAATGGTCTGTAGTACTCTATGATAGTCTATAACGGTCTATATTAGTCTATGAACATCTATAATAATCTTTTTAAACTCAAAGTAAGTTCATTTTCAATTACATGCATTAACACACAATCATAGACCATTATAGACCACCATACACTATCATAGACCACTACTAACCATCATAGACCTTAATGTATTAGTCTCTCTTTAGTTTAGATAAGTTCATAGGTAATTACAAGCATCAAAAAACACTATAAATAATTGTAAATGACTATCAACCATCATAGAAATTTATGGACAGCTAGAGACCATTATAGACCATTATAGAAGTTCATAGACCAACTTACATAAGCCAAGGAAAGACTAACATATTATAGTCTGTGATGGTCTGTAGTAGTCTATGAAAATCTATGGTGGTCTATAATGGTCTACGATCTACTCGAAGTATGTTCATTTTTCATTGCAAACATCAATACGTAATCATAGACCCTCATAGACTATTGTAGACCACCATAGACTATCATAGCCTGCTACATACAATCATACGCCATAATGTATTAGTTTCTTTTTTATTTAAGTAAGTTGACAGATAACAAAAGGCATTAAAAACCACTACGTATAGTTATAAATGACTATATACCATCATAGACCAATGTAGAAAGTCAAACCGACTTACTTAAGCTAAAGAGAGACTAACATATTATGGTCTATAACCGCCTATAGTAGTCTATGATATTCTATGTGATCTATAAGGGTTTTTGATCGTCTATAGTAGTCTTTAAAAATAGTTCATATTCAACTACAAATATCAATAAGCAATCATAGACCATTATAGACCACCATAGACTATTATATACTACTAAAGACCATCAAAGACCATAATGTACTAGTTTTTCTTTTCTTTTAGTAAGTTCAATGACAATTATAAGCATAAAAACAACTATAGATAATTATAAATGACAATAAACCCTCATAGACATACATAACTACAGACCGTCATAGACCATTACAAAAGGTCATAAACCAACTTACCTAAGCAAAAGAAAGACTAACATATTATCATTTGGGATTGTCTATAGTAGTCTATGATGGTCTACGATGGTCTATATTGGTCTATTGTAGTCTGTTTAAACTTTATTTCAGTTATTTTTTTACTACAAGCATCAATACACAATCATAGACCATCATAGACTAATGTAAACTGCCATACACTACCATATACCACTACAAACCATTATGTATTAGTCTCTCTTTAGTTTAAATAAATTAATAGACAATTGCAGGCATCGAAAACCACATAAGATAATTATAAATGTCAATAAACCCTCATAGACCATTATAGAAAGTTAGAAACCATCATAGACCATTATAGAAAGTCATAGATCGATATTATTAAGCCAAAGAATCACTAAAATATTATGGTCTATGATGGATTGTTGTAATCTATGACAACCTGTGGTGGTCTATAATGGCCTATGATTGTCTCTAATAGTCTTGTCAAACTATAAGTAAGTTCATTTTCCACATCAAACATCAACACAAAATCATAGACCATCGTAGATCATTAAAGACCACCATAATGTATCATAGACCATGATGTATTAGTCTCTCTTTGGTTTAAGTCAACTCTTATAAAATTGTAGGCATGAAAAACCACTATAGATAATTGCAAATTACTATAAACCCTTATAGACGTTTATGCATAGCTAGAGACTCCCATAGACCATTATAGAAGGTTATAGACAAACTTACAAAAAACAAAGAAATGCTAACACATTATAGTCTTATGATGGGCTATGGTCATTTATAATAGTTTACGGTCGTACGTATTAGTCTTTTACAACTCTAAGTAAGTTCATTGTTTACTACAAAAATCAATAGATAATCATAGATGGCCACAGACCATTATAGAGCACAATATACCGTCATAGAACACTACATACCATCATAGACAATAATATACTAGTCTTTCTTAGGAAGTTTATAGCCAACTACATGCACCAAAAATAACTACAGATAATTATAAATGGCTATAAACCATCATAGACCATTATAGAAGGTCAAAAACCAAGTTACTTAAGCCAAAGAAGGAATAACATATTGTGGTCTATCATGATCTATAGTAGTCAGTGATAGTCTATGGTGGTCTATAATAGTCCATGATCATATATAGTAGTCTTTTTCAACTCTAAGTATGTTCATTTTCTACTACAAACATCAATACAAAATCATAGGCCATCAGAGACCATTATAGACCACCATAGTCTATCATTGACCACTACTGACCGTCATAAATAGTAATGTATTAGTCTATTTTTGGTTTAAGTGAGGTGAAAGAACAAATTACTTAAGCCAAAGAAAGAATAACATATTATGGTCTGCTGTACTCTACGATAGTCTATTGTGGACTATAATTGTCTATGATCATCTATAATACTCTTTTTGAACTATAAGTAAATTCATTTCCAACTATAAACATCAATACATAATCATATACCATCATAGACCGTCAAAGACCACCATAGACCATCATAGACAATTATAGGCATCAAACTCCACTATTGATAATTATAAATGACTATAAACCCTCAGAAACCATTATACACAACTAGAGACCATCATAGACCATTATAAAAGGTTATATACCAAATTTCTTAAGCCAAGAAAAGCTAACAGACTATGGTCTATGATGGTGTGTAGTAGTCTACGATAGTCTACGGTGGTCTATAATGGTCTATGATTGCCTAAAGTAGACTTTTTCACCCCTAAGTAAGTTCATTTTTAACTACAAACATCAATACTCAATTATAGACCATAATAGACATTTAATGAGCACCATAGACTACCATAGACCAATACAACCCATCATAGACCATAATATATTAGTCTCTCTTTGGTTTTAGTAAGTTCGTAGAAAATTACAAGCATCAACAACCACTATGGATAATTATAAATGCCAATAAACCCTCATAGACCTTTATAGACAACTAGAGACCATCATACATCGTTACAGAAGGTCATACACCAACTTAAGCATGAAAAAGACTAACATATTATAGTCTATGATGGTATGTAGTAGTGCTATGGAGGTCTATAATTGTCCATGATTGTGTATAGTAGTCGTTTTAAGCCATATCTACGTTACTTTTTTGGCGACAAACATCAATGCAAAATCATAAACCATCATAGACTATTTTAGGCCACCGTAGACTTTCCTAAACCACTATAAACCATCATAGACCATAATGTATTATTCTCTCTTTGGTTTAACTAAGCTAATAAACAATTACAGGCATCAAAAACCACTTCTAATAATTAAAAATGACTATAAACCCTTGTTAAAAATTATAAACAGCTATAAACTATCATAGGCCATTGCAGAAGGTCATAGACCAACTTACATAAGCCAAAGAGAGTCTAACATATTATGGTCTATGATTGTTTATTATAGTCTATGATAGTCTATGTTGGTCTATAATAGTTTATGATCGTCTATTGTAGTCTCTTTAAACTATAAGTAAGTTCATTTTAACCAACAAACAATCATAGACCATAGGTAAGTTCATTTTAATCAACACACAATCATAGACCGTCATAAACCACTAAAGACCAACATTGAGTAACATGGACAACTACAGACCATCATAGACTATAATGTATTAGTCTTACTTTCTTTTAAGTAAGCTCATAGATAATTACAAGCATAAAAAATTCTCTATAGATAATTATAAATGACTATAAACCCTCATACACCATTATACACAACTAGAGACCATCATAGACCATTATAGAAGGTCATAGACCAACTTATTTGAGCAAACAAAAGACTAACATATTATTGGCTATGATGGTGTAGTAGTCTATGATAGTCTATGGTAGTCCATAATGGTCTATGATCGTCTATAGCTATCCTTTTAAACTACAAGTAAGTTTATTTTCAAATACATACATCATTACACAATCCTAGGTTATCATAGATCATTATAGACTACCACATACTATCATAGACCACTACAGACCATGATAAAAGAAAATTTATTAGTCTCTCTTTGGTTTAAGTAATTTCGTAGACAATTACAGGCACCAAAAACCACTATAGATAGTTATGGATGATTATAAACACTCATAAACCATTATAGACAAGTAGAGACCATCATAGATCATTGTAGAAGGCCATAGATCAACTTACTTAAACCAAAGAAAAACTAACATATTATGGTCTACGATGGTCCGTAGTAGTGTATGATAGTCTATGGTAGTCTATAATGGTCTATGATCATCCACAATTATCATTTTCAACTCTAAGTAAGTTCATTTTTTTACTACAAACATCAATACACACTTATAGACCATTAAAGACCACCATAGACAATCCTAGACAACTACAGACCATCATAGACTATAATGTATATGTCTTGCTTTGGTTTATGTAAGTTCACAAACAATTGAAGGCATCAAAAACTACTATAGATAATTATAAATGAGTATAATCCCTCACAAACCATTATAAAAAGTAGAAGACCATCATAGACAATTATAGAAAGTCAAGCACCAACTTACTTGAACCAAAGAAAGACTAACATATTATGGTATATGATGGTTCGTATCAGTCTATGATAGTTTATTGTTGGTCTACAATTTTCTATGATCGTCTGTAGTAGTCTTTTTGAACTACAAGTAACTTCATTTTTCTACTTTAAACATCAATAGACAATCATATACCATCATAGACCATTAGAAACCACCATCAACTATCATAGACTGCTATAGACCATTATAAACCATAATGTATTAGTATCTCTTTGGTTTAAAAAGTTCAAAGACAATTATAGCCATCAAAAACCACTATAGATAATTATAAATTACTTTGAACCGTCATAGACCATTATACACAACTAGAGACCATCATAGATAACTATAGAAGGTTATAGACGAACTTACTTATACCAAAAAAATACTAATACATTATTATCTATGGTAGTCTGTGGTAGTTTATGATAGTTTGTGGTCATTTATAATGGTCTACGATCATCTATTGTTGTTTTTTTCAACTCTAAGTTCTTTTTTTTACTACAAACATCAACACACAATCATAGACCATCATAGACCATAATGTATTAGTCTCTCTTTAGTTTAAGCAAGTTCATACACAATTGCTAGCATTAAAAATTACTATAGATAATTATAAATGACTATAAACACTCATAGACCTTTATGAACAGCTAGAGGCCATAATTCACCATTATAGAATCTCATAGATCAACTTTGCAAAAACCAAAGAAGGACGAAGAAATTATATTCTATGGCAGATTATAATGGTTTTTGATTGTATATAGTAGTCCTTTTCAACTCTAAGTGACTTCATTTTCAACTGCAAACATCGATACACAATCATAGACCATTATAGACTACCATAGACTATCACAGACCATTACATACTAACATAGGCAATAATGTATTAGTTCCTTTTTGGTTAAAGTAAGTTCATAGACAACAACAAACATCAAAAACCACTACATCTAATTATAAATGACTATATACCATCATAGAACATTTTGAAATGTCAAAGACGAACTTACTTAAGCCAAAGAAAAACTACGATATTCTTTTCTTTAACGATCTATAGTAGTCTATGATAGTCTATATTGGTCTATAATGGTTTATGATTATCTATAGTAGTCCTTTTCAACTCTAAGTAAGTTCATTTTCAACTACAAACATCAATACACAATGATAGACCATCATAAACCATTACAGACCATTATAGATCACCATACACTATCATAGACCATCATAGACCATAATAGACAGTAATAAATAATTTTTTCTTTTGTTTAAGTAAGTTGATAGACAAATACAAGCATCAAAATTCACGTTAGATAATTAGAAATGACTATAAAGTTTCATAAACCATTATAAAAAATAAGGGACCAACAAATACCATTACAGGAGGTCAAAAGCCAACTTACTAAACCAAATAATGACGAACATATTATGGTCTATGATAGTCTAGAGTAGTCTATGATAGTCTATTGTGGACTATAATCGATTAAAATCGTCTATAGTAGTCTTTTTGAATTATAAGTAACTTCATTTTCAACTATAAACATCAATACACAATCACATACCATAATGGACCTTTAAAGACCACCATAGATTATCATAAACTACTATAGAATATTACAGACCATAATATATTAGCCTCTCTGTGGTTTAAGTTCATAGATAAGTATAAGAATGAAAAATGACTATAGATACTCGTAGACCATTATAAACAACTAGAAACCATCATGGACAGCTATAGAAGGTCATAGACCAACTTACTGAAGCTAAAGAAGGACTACCATATGATGGTCTATGATGACCTATAGTAGTTTATGATAGTCTATGGTGGTCAATATTGGTGTATGATCATCTATACTCGTCCTTCTAAAATCTAAGTAAGTTCGTTTTTGATTGCAAATATCAATACACAATTGTAGACCGTTATAGACCAGCATAAACTATTATAAACCACAACAGACAATCAAAGACCATAATTTATTAGTCTATTTTTGATTGAAGTAGGTTCATAGACAATTACAAACATCAAAAACCACTTTCAGTAACTATAACTGACTATAAATCTTTTTAAACCATTACAGACAGCTAGAAGCCATCATAAACCATTATAGAAGGCCATAGACTAACTTACTATAGCCAATGAAAGACTAACATATAATGGTCTATGATGGTTTGTAGTAGTCCATTATAGTTCATGGTGGTTTATACAGATTTATGATCATCTATAGTAGTATTTTTCAACTATAAGTAACTTCATTTTTGACTATACACATCCATACACAAACAAAGTCCATCATAAACCATTAAAAACCACCATAAACTATCAAAGACCACTACAGACCATCATAAACCATAATGTATTATACTCCCTTTGATTTTAATAAGTTCATAGATAATAACAAGCATTAAAAACAACTATAGATAATTATAAATGACAATAAATCCTCATGGACCTTTATACACAGCTAGAGACCATCATAGACCATTATAGAAGGTCATATACCAACTTACTTAAGCCAAAAAAAAAGACTAACATATTATGGTCTACAATGCTCTGTAATAGTGTATGATAGTCTATGGTGGTCTATAATGGTTTGTGATCGTTTAAAGTATTCTTTTTCAACTCTAAGTAAGTTTATTTTTGATTCCAAACATCAATATACAATCATATATCAAACATCAATATACAATCATATATCATCATAGATCCTATGGTGGTCTGTAATGGTCTATGATCGTCTAAAGTATTCATTTTCAACTCTTTGTAAGTTAATTTTTTACTTCAAACATCAATATACAATCACAGACCATCATAGACCATTATAGACCACTATAGCCTATCACAAACTACTACAAATCATCATAGACTATAATGTATTAGTCTCTTGTTGGTTTAAGTAAGTTCATAAACAATTACAGGCATAAAAAACCACTATAGATAATTATAGATGACTATAAACACTCATAGACCATTGTAGACAACTAGAGAACACCATAAACCATTGTAGAAGGTCATAGACCAACTTACTTGGACCAAAGAAAGACTATAATAGACCATTGGTCTATTATAGTCTATGGTGGTTTATAATTGTCTACAATTGTTTATAGTAGTCTTTTTCAACTCTAGGTAAGTTTATTTTTTACTACAAACATTAATACACAATCATAGACCATCATAAACCATTATTGACCATTATAGACAACCATAAACTATCATAGAGCAGTACTAACCATCATAGAACATAGTGCATTAGTCTTTGTTTGGTTCAAGTAAGTTCATAGACAATTGTAGGCCTCGAAAACCACTATAGATAATTTTAAATGATTATAAACACTCATAGACCATTATAGAAAATTAGATACTACCATAAACCATTATAGAAGGTCATAGACCAACTTACCTAAACCAAGAAAGACTAACATATTCTGGTCTATGATGGTTTGTAGTAATCTATGATAGTCTATGGTAGTCTATAATTGTCTATAACGTCTATAAAGTCTTTTTCAACTCTACGTAAGTTTTTTTTCGACTACAAACATCAATAAACAATCATAAATTATCATAGACCATTACAGACTACCATGGACTATCATAAACCACTACAAACCATTATAGACTATAATGTATTAGCCTCTCTCTAGTTTAGATAAGTTCATAGGCAATTTCAAACATCAAAAACCACTATAGATAATTATAAATGATTATAAACCCTAGTAAACCTTTATGGATAGTTAGAAACCATAATAGACCATTATAGAAGGTTATCGGCCAACTTACAGAAGCCAAAGAAAGATTAACATATTATAATCTACCATGGTTTGTAGTAGTCTATAATAGTCATTGGTGGTCTATGTTGGTGTATGATCGTGTATAGTAGTCTTTTTCAACTCTAAGTAAGTTCATTTTCGACTGCAAACGTCAATACACAACCATAGTACAACTTAGACCATTATAGACCACCATAGACTATCATAGACCACTACATACCATCATAAACCATAATGTATTAGCATTTCTTTGGTTTAAGTAAGTTCATCGACAACAACAGGGAACAAAAACCACTACTGATAATTATAAATTACAATATACCATCACAAACCATTATAGAAAGTCAAAGACCAACTTACTTAAGCCAAAGAAAGAGTAACAAATTATGATCTACGATGGTATGTAGTAATCTATGATAGTTTATGGTGATCTATAAGGATCTCTGATCATCTATAGTAGTCTTTTTAAACTATAAGTATGTCCATTTTTGGCTACAAACATCAATACAATATTATAGATCTTCATAGACCATTATAGACCTCCAAAGATTGTCATAGACAACTACAAGCCATCATAGACCATAATATATTAGTATCTTTCTGGTTTATGTAAGTTCATAGGCAATTAGAAGCATCAAAAGACAACTATAGATAATTACAAATGACTGCAAATGCTCATAAACCATTATGCACAGCTAGATACCAGCATAGACTAATATAGATGGTCATAAACCAACTTACTTATGCAAAAGAAAGAGTAACATATTATGGTCTGTCATGGTCTGTAGTAATCTATGATAGTCTATAACAATCTATATTGGTCTATGATCACATATAAAAGTCTCTTTAAACTCTAAGTAAGCTCATTTTTATTGCAAACATCAATACACAATCACAAACCATCATATACCATTATAGAACAGCATAGAGTATATAGAACACAATAGACCATCAAAGACCATGATATATTATTCTCTCTTTGGTTTAAGCAAATCCATAGCTAAGTACAAGCATCAAAAACCACTTTAGATAATTATAAATAACTCTAAACCCTCGTAAACCATTATGGATAGCTAGATACCATCATACACCATTAAAGAATGTCATAGACCAACTCACTTTATCCAACGAAAGACTAACATATTATGGTCTACAATAGTCTGTAGTAGTCTATGATAGTCTATGGTAATCTATAATGGTTTATGTTCACCTATAGTAGTCTTTTTGAAGTATAAGTAAGTTCATTTTCGGCTATAAATATCAATACACACTAATAACCATCATAGACCATTAAACACCATTATAGAAGATCGTTAGCCACTACAGACCATCATCGACCATAATGTATTAGTCTCTACTTGGTTTAAGTAAGTTCATAGATAATTGCATGCATAAAAAATAACTATAGATAATTATAAATAACTATAAACTGTAATACCCTGAAAAATGTGTACAAAATAATTGAATTATAAAGATACATGGGACCAATTCATTTCAAAGATCAATTAGCCAGTTTAATTGCTCAAAAAACCCCTCAAGGAAATGAAATTGAGAAACAAAAATGAAATGAAATGAAACAAATCACCCAACTGATCTAGGCATTTGAAATTCATTTCATTTGTCCAATCAATGGTTCATTTGCCTACTATGCTTTAGTGGAATCTAAATTAGGAATGAAAATGGAGAGAACCTTAGCCAAATAGAAATTATGAATTTTTATTTATTTCATCGAAACCCAAAAATAGGTGCTTAGGGCCAAGAATCATAGCCAAATGAAAGATATGAATTTTTATTAATTTCATTTGGACCACCCATAAGCATGTGTAAGTCACATGAGTGGTGATGTCATAATCATGTACACCATGCCTTATGAACACAAGTGAATTGTCCTTACCTGTCTAGAAACCGTAGAAAATGATCCCATGTGCCAAGCTAGAATGACCATGTGCTTCCATGCCATGCACACTATAAGACATTTCATTTAAGAAACCCTTGCCATTTAGTGCTTAAACCACATTAGAAAGATGCTCATGTGTGTACCACAAGGAATTGGCTAAAATTAGAAATTCTAAAGATGATCATATGTGCCACCATGAGTTGATAATGTACACCCTAATCCTAGCACACACATGTCGTCCTAATTAATTCCAAGATTAGAAGTTTCTAAAAGTGTAACGTGTGCTCCACAACAAATAAGCCACAATTAGAAGTTCCCAAATCTGATCATGTGTCCACCAAATTTTGATATCGTGCACCCCCTAGACGTCCAAACAAAGCAAGAAAATGAAGGGAAAGTTTCCTAAACCTAAAGATGCCCTAATCTTGGCGCACATGAGGGGAATAACCATCATATCCTCAATGTAAAACCCTAGCCGTCCGTTTTGCCCATGCAAACCTAATTAGAAGTTTCTAAACTTTAAACGATCTCTAATAGCTTGATGTTCAAGGAGGAAAGTTGCTGATTTGTGTGAAAATGAAATGTTTCCTTGCTCACACCCTTGACGTCCAAAGAGTGGAAATGGGAAAGGTTTCTAATTTAATTAACTTGACACCCAAGCAATGAGATAACTAGGAAAGATGCTTTGTGTACAAAATCTAATCACATTTGGACATCCAAACTGAATTGGTAAGTGTTCAAAATCCTTTTTATGCTCGCACATGAGTAGGAGATCAAAAATATTGTGTACATACATGAAATGGAAACCATATCTTGCTCTCTTGCCAAATTGTGCTCAACATGGAAAATCGGAAAGACACGCCCAAATCTTGCAAACCATCCCCTCTCCTCCTTGTGCTCGTGAAACTATATATAAACCCCCTTAATGCTTTCATTTTTCCTTGTTCCAAAGCAAGAACATACTAGTCTCTCTCGACTTTTTCTAGCCTTTTTTTTTTTTGCAAGCTCCTTACTTCTTGAGTAATCTTGAACTATTCTTGAGTTCTTTGGTGTTTGATTGAGTACCTTTGAGTAGTCTTTGAGTGCAACACGTTGGAAAGAAGGGGAAACTCTACCAAAATTTCAGTGATCTTCAAATTAAGGTTTAAGTGATTTCTAAAACCTCCATTTTACTTGTTTAGTTTAATACCATGTTCATGTATTCTTCATTTCAGTTTAGTATGCATATTTAGGTTTGAAGAACATGATTTAAATTTTAGATTTGCATGTATGTCATGTTAGTTAATCCTTAAACCATGCCATGCTTAGATTATGCATGTTTAAGTTTATTTTAATGTATGATGCATGCTATGTGCTTATTTTCATGCTATGAATGTTTATGTGTTAAATATGCTAAATTTATTTTATTTACGATTCATGAGTACGAAATTAAATAAAAGATTTTTGGATTAAGTACCACGTACTATCACAATGAACATGAGGGTTACTGTGGGTGGTCTTTACATGTGATTAGTTCAAATGGGTGATGTCCCAAAATACTTGAAATATGAGTTAGTCCCTAAGTCAAATGAAACTTGGCATAAGGAATGTTTTTTCACTTAGGGGAGGTATTTTGATAAGAATATCAATGACCTTGAAACCCTTTCAGTCTAATCTACAACTGTAAACAAAATAATGTTTGAAATGCCTAATGTTTTACAAGTGCTTGAATTTGAAAGTGTTCTTAACCTAAATTAATAATTTGGTTGTTTTAAAATGATCCACTAGGCTATGTGCTCACCCTTCCTCTTTTATTTTTTCAGGGATTTGAATCACATGAAGACTTTGATATTAGATAGGTTCTAATTTTAGAGAGTTTATATATTTGAATGTAAGGGCATGTAGCCTAATTTCGATAATTCCACTGCATTTTGAGTTAAAGACTTTCGCTACAATAGTTTTAATTAAGTTATGTACTCTTTCCAATTTATTTCAATAAATAAAGAATATTAAAGATTTTTTTATCTCTTATTGATTTGTCTTGTTGAACTATGTTTATTTAAATGAGTTGAGTACTCTTAATTTTGAATAAGACTTGGGATAAAAGAACTAGAAGGTCATGTGTGAGTCACTTGTAAACTAGTACTGACCCAAACCTGCTTTGTGGTTCAGTTCAAATAAGATCTTCGGGGTTCGGGGTGTTACAAGCATGGTACTAGAGCCTAGGCATTAGTTGCTAGGCAAGAATTAAAAAGTCAAACCCAGACATTACTTGTTGGGCTAGAATTGGAAAGCTTATTCTTATACCAAGTGTGGTGTTTGATTTAGAAAGTATTAACTCAACTACGTTTGACCTGTGCTTTGAGTTTAAATTAGAATGTCGTACCTTCTATTTTTTAAATTGAAAACTATTTTCAAAAAAAGAAATAGGTGTTTTAAAATATTTTGTTTGGATACAAAGTGTAACACCCCAACCCCGTTTCATTAAGCATTGGACGCATCCACCATTTTTCTTGACAGTGGACTAAACCAAAAGGCGGGCCGGGCCGGTGTTACATTACAAGCGACGCACACTTGACTTTCCATTTCAGTCATTTCATGGCTTGATCGTATTTAACCACACATAACTTAATATTAAGAATTTTATAAGGCAATAGTATAAGAAATAACTGAAATTCACAAACTCAATTAATTAAATAAAATTGAGTACATAATTAAAAATATTACGGCGGAAGTATTAAAACTTGGGCAACATGCCCTTACATAAAAATTAGAAACTTTTTAAATAAGAAGAACCTAACTAATATTCATGGTCTTCATGTACTTTAATTCCCTGAAAAATAAAAGG
>JAJIYU010013327.1:0-13951 GCA_030144865.1 Tinospora cordifolia
TCCTTTATAAGTTAAATAATTCAAACAGGATGATCAACCCAACTAATTATATTTTCTTATTTGATTGGAATATTTCGTTCACCCACTTACTCTCTTCACCTAGCATAAAAATTAAAATCAAGCATTAATTCTCTCTCCTAAGCCACCTAAACTTTATGTGACGATCTATGATCTAATACACAAATTATTGAGTCCGATACATGTATTTTTCTGAAATTTTTAATGAAAATATGTGTATTTTCTCAATTTTTCCTATTTTTTAAATTATTTATTGAAGAAAATTTGAGTAATTGGGAAAAAATACAGTTTTAAGAGAAAAATACATAAAAATATAAGGAAATACAATTTTTGAAGAAATGTGATTTTTAGAAATGATTACGAAATTTTTAGAGTAATTAATGAAATTTTTGGGAGAAAAATATAATTTTTGGGTGAATTATTCAATTTTTAGGAAAAAAATATTGTATTTAAATGATAAAAATGGTGTTAATTGAGGATTTTTGGAGAGAATTGAGTTGGAAATAAATTACATAATTTTAGAAAAAAAAATGATGAAAATCGAGTATATATATATATATGTATATACAAAAGAAGGAACGAAATAAAAATAAAGAAATACAAAAAAGGGGGGGCGAGCCTGGGCAGACACGCCTGGGTCTGCCCAGACCCTTGTGGGCCGAAACCCAACCGCACGGGCTTGGCTTGTGTGAGTTGAACCAAACCGCACGGGTTCTGCCCGTGCGGTATAGACTTCGTACGCACGGGCCGTTAGCCCGCGCGAGTATTAGGGTCAAGGCGTGGGCCAGCCCACGAGCCCAAACTGCCCTCCCTCCTTCATTTTCTTTGATTTTTTGAGTGATTTTGGCACAATTTTTCTTATTTTTCCAACAATTTTCATGAGAGAAAACCAACAAAGCATCTTGTTTAAACCCTAGGTTTTACCCATCAATTCCACCTCTTCACTAGGCCAATATAAGGTGCCAACTATTCATCTTGCATGAGAACACATGGGCCACGTGGCACTCTTATTTGGCATGCAAACCACCCCAACATGCAACAAAAACTACACTTGAGCTAAAATTTCATATTTTCAGCTTTTGCAACACCCATTGAAGAGCTTGTATCTCCTTCATTTCTTATCTGATTATCTTGAAATTTAGCTCATTTTGAAACTCGTACAACCCTCTCAAAGAACCCCTGAGCCCTTGGTCAAGACGCACAACCACCAGAGAAGAAAACGAGCACAAACAGGTGCTGATCGTCAAGGTTGCAGCAAAAAATCTCATTTCTAGTTTCTTCAACCCCTTTTCAACCATCCATATCTCTCTCATTTGGTATTTGTTTTTAGTTATCTAGGGCTCTTTGAGAAGCCCTTGTTGCATGACCTCCGTAGTTGTGTTACTTCTATATAACATGTTTTTAGTCGTTAATCTAACTCAATATGGGGCCATCGCTTGAATTTATTGTAACGACCCGTATATTTTTAATATATATTTTCGTATATTTTTCTAGAAATTTTAATGGAAATACATGAATTATTCTCATTTTTTCTAATTTTGAATTACTTATTGAAGAAAATGGAGAAAAATATAAATTTGAGGAGAAAATATGTTGAATCATAAGAAAATGTGATTTCTGGAGAGAAATAATTTTTGGGATTGATTTTTAAATCTTCAGAATAATTATGAAATTTTTAGATAAATTAATTGAATTTTTGGGAGAAAATTGTAATTTATGGGTAAATTATTCAATTTTTAGAAAATAATTGTATAAAAAAAATGAAAATAGTGTATAATTAGAGGATTTTGGTAAAGAATGATAAATCAAATAATTTTAATAATTTTAGAAAAAAAATGAAATTTCGATGTATATATGTCTATATACAAAAAAAAAAAAAACAAGCAACAAAAAAGGGGTTAAATGATGAAATTGGGCCACCTGGGCAACCCAGGGGCATGGACCTGGGCTGCCCAGGCCCATGTGGGCTGGGCTGGGCTGTGCGCCCAGCCCACCACCCCCTTTTCCTCTCTTCCCTCTCCTTCTTCCTTCCCTTCCTCATTTTCAGCAGAAAAACAGCACAAATTGTACAAGAAAACCAGTTTTCTTGGTGGTTTTTGTCTATTGTTTTGATCATCAATGCATTCCCCCAACAACTCCCCATGTTCCCTGGAACATTGAGCCATGAGCCAAAGCATTATCAGCTGGATAGATTGCAAAAATCTCGTCCAAACCAACTACAAAAAATATTTGATCTGATTTTTCTGCATTTTTGGCTTGCAAACCCACCACCTTCAAACCTCAATATCTCTCTCATCCAAAGTCCGTTTTGAACGTTCTTATAGTCATTGGAAAACTTAGACTGCCCTCTTTAAGAAGGTCCAAGCCATTGAAAACGAACACGGACCATTTGGAGCAGAAACGGCCATAAAACTTGCTATTTGCGACTGCAAAAACCCAGACACGTGTGTTGTCCGAGTTTTGCAAGGCCGATATCTCACTCATCCGAATTCTGATCTTGAGGTACCATAGCTCATTTTGAAGCTTATAATGTCTACTTCAACTTTTATTTTATAAAAAACACCAACTGACCTCTTGAAACAAGTCGAACATAGTGTTGAAGGGGGGTTGTTCGTCACTGCGAAACCCAGAAAACCAAAAAAGTGTGTTTGACCGAGTTTTGTGAGCCGATTTCTCACTCGTCCGAGCTCGAATTTTAAGGTAATATGGCTCTTTTCGAAGCTTGTTATGTCTACTTCATTTTCTATTTTATGAAGAATAGCTAAGGAGCACTTGAAGCACGTCAAAAACGATGTCGAAATAGGCTACCAAACATGCTAATCTGATACTGAGAAAAATTTTTGGAAAATCTGTCATGATACCATGATTTTGTGCTTGCTGTTATGAATTTTTAAAAATACTTAGACATGTCTGATTTTCCTGAAAGTTGGAGGATACGTTTATGAAACAACTAGGAATGTTGTGTAAAAAGTTGGTCACAAATAGATAAGTCTAAGGGGGTTAAATAAGTTGTCTCTTGACTGTCTGTCATATGCAATCTGGAAAACCAAAATTTGATGATATCACCCTTGGAAAACATACTAAACGGGGTCCAAAATTCATGAAATAAAATTTTAGAGATACCTTAGGAAGTGTAGATCATAATTGAAAACTATTGCGAAAATTCGATATACGGATTGACAGCAGAAAAATTGCGAAGTCCTTCTGCGCAGTTAAAACAAATAGAACCAGATTTGAACATCTCTATGATTCTAGTCAAAAACCGTAGTAAATGAGATTAGAAAATTTGAAAAAAAAATTTTGGGGAACATTTGAATGATTTAGATGAAATCTGGAAATTTTCATACAAATCCAACAGTCGGATTTATCACCGAAAATTTAGGAACTCCACTCTATAGATAGAAAGGAAAATCCAGAATTGAAGGTTCCTGTTATTTTAGTTGGAAAATGTATCAAAAAAATCCAAAAATAGAAACATAAAAATCTAGTGAATATTTGAAGGGTCTGAATAAAATCTGGAAAGTTTTGCGTAAATCCAACAGCTGGATTGATCACAAGAAAATTGACAAATTTGCTGCGCAAACTAAACTAAAAGGCTTAGAATTGGCTAAGTACTAAAAATTGGAAATTTCGACCCAATTGACTCGATTTTGACCATATTGACCAATGATGGCAAACTTTGACTAAGGTGACCGAGTTTTATCAAGGTTGACCAAGTTTGACCAATTGACCAGGTTTGACCGAGTCGAATTTTGGGTCGACTAAGACCGACTAGGGGTAGTAGGACCGAAATTAAACAACATTTCATGAGGAACTGAAATTGAGTGAACATAATGCAGATTTGAACGTATATCGTGGGATTGGGTCGAGTGTCGAGGGGACATCGGTGCACGGGACCCGAGGTGAGTAGTTTGACCTAGTTGTTATCTTAACTGTATTCCTTGCATGAAAAATGATTGAAATTGTCATCGATTGAATGGTTTCATATGTTTGAACTACATGGTTGATTTGAAATATATGTAGTCGTACACCGATAGTGAGACCATAGGCTCGAGGTCCGAGCGCAGGGTCAGGGTACACGATGTGATTGGATTAGGCTCGATGACCGAGCGATGGAGTTAGGGCATATGATCGGTGCGCCTAGCCTCAGACCCGCTTGAGCATGGCACTTGTGGACCGAGCGCAGGGTTAGGGCGTTCGATGAATGCGCCTAGCCCTTGACCCACTTGAGTGGCCAGTACGCTTGACTCATGACCCGCTCGAGCGATGACCATAGGGTTGTATTGATAATTTAAACCCTAGTCTGGATATAGTTTTGAACTGCATGTATTTAAATTACTTTTCCTTAACTGTTGCACTATTTGTAATTGTTTTACTACATACCATGCTTTCAATTACTACTCATGCATACATGCACGATTTTCGTAGTGCTAGTTAGATGATATACTAGTTTTTCTACTCACTAAGCCATGTTAAATATTAGGCTCACTACTCTACTAACATTTCAAGTTCCTCAGCGGTTGATAGAGGAAAAGGCGTGGTGATAGCCTAGTCCTCGTGTGGTCCTGTATTCCCTTTTGTTTCTATCGATAGGTCGGTCATCTTTTTTTTTGTAAGTCTAAACTTCTAAATGTCAAACTATGTACGCTGGTACTTTTGGAACATGATAACATGTAATACATCGTTTACTTTCGCACTTTAATAAAATGGATGTTTAAATTACTTTGATGTGGCATGGATGTCGAGGTTGGAAAAGCTTAACGGCGGCCGTGCCAGTCGGGTCGCCCTTCGGCCTAGGGAAGGGGTCTCAACATTTATTCTCATTCGAAAACTTACTTGTGACATAGTTTTTGTTGTCTTAGTAGATCCATGCAAGTAACTTGAACGATTACCAATAACACACTCCATTATCTCAAAATCTACAAGAAATGGCATATCCTTACGATCCTTTGTTGGAGGCTACAAGTAGTCCAAACTCATTTCTAACATATCCAACTACAAACAAAAACGTGACATAATAAAATATAAACAAAAAAACACACAAATTGAATTAATATGAATTTAAATACTTACATATGTTTTTTTGCATTCATTATATAACCAATGTCCATGCGCATTACAATGAATCATTGTAAAAGTTTTGATTGCTCCAATTAGTGAGTAGAGGCCATTGTGTTGTCATAAGGTATAATTAGGCATGGAAACTCAACCATGAGTTTGCATTCATGCTCTACATGATCGATTCTTGGAGTTAGTTGTTGACTTTTTCTATAATAAAGATTGTAAAAGTTACATATTCATGCATTATAAATTCATATTGACTAAACTTGCATAATTACATGAAAAACATCATCTAGTGTACTTATGTTTCTATCTAATATTTACAAATAATCATATCTATATTTTCACTCCCTCTAAGATTTTAAGAACTAGCCCTTCTAACATTGGACAACTCAAATAATTTGACTCAAAACAGTAGTAAATAATTGCTTCTAATTAAAGTAAGCACTAGAATGAGCAAAATATATTAAAATGCATGCATGCAAACAAATGCAACATTATTAAATTTAACAAATGCGATGTGTCTAATTATTCATTAGAACATTATCACCACCAAATTCAAAGAAACTCAATAATAAAAAACACAAAATTTTCAACAACCACACATTTAAAAGAAAATAGAGCAACCAAAAAATTATAATTAAATTAATGAAACAAAAAAAATAAAAATATAGATTCTAGAAGATTTAGTAAAACTACAATAGATAAGCATTGTTTTTTGTTGATAGGTTTTTACTCATAAGTACAATATGACTTGTAAAATAGATTAGATTAAAAGTAGTCTTATTTGAAATGCATCTGAAGCAAAATATTCACACAATACCATTTTCAATCCTCATCTAATATTGGGCTTCTTTTCTTTAGCTCCTCTCAAATCACTAACCCCTTCTACATTTTTAAAATATTTATAAGTTTATTTCTCCGTGTTCGATAAGAAGAATTCATTTGAGAGTCAATGGTATCTCAAAGATGCTTAACTTGCAGGTCTACTTGAAATCTCTCCTATATCACATAAACAAAAAGCCATGTAAATAAAAACCAAAAAAGAATAAGTAATAAGAGAAATCCAATATTGACACATCAATATTCTAAGATACATAGCTTCCTTTTCTTGAGGAAGTATCGCTTTCAATTCTTTCACCCGTAAAGTAGTGAATTGACGAGTTGTACTGCCACAAAGATTTTTAAACTTGCTTGCATCATTTCCCAACGCTTGATTGGGAGAACGATCAAAATCCACTACGAATAGACCATGCTCTATAACCTCCTTGTCTAATGCCACATTATGTGATGGTCTTTTACCTCATTTTCTTTTTTTCTTTTTTGTGGCCTCTGACAAAATAAAAAAATAAAAAATTATAATAATAGAACCAGAAAAGATCATTACATCTAATAATCTAAGTTACATAACAAAGAAAAATAACATGCAAAAAATATTTAATCAAATAGTAATCTACATACCTGAGTGTGAGGGTGTAGCTTCCACTCACAAAGATGACATAATGAATCTATAAACATTATTATCAAAATCATTAAAATTACATGAGCATATATGATATGAGTTATATATTTTAGATCACATCATGTGACTTTAATAGTTAAATAAGTTAATTAATATGCAAGTAAGTTAAAGTTACAAGAATTCTAAGTACATATGTGTGTAATTATATAATTATATAATTATATCAAAAGATATAAAATGATATAACTAAGTAGAGGCAACTTATAATTTTAACAAAAAAAAATAATATTAATCTCAACAATAGCTTTGATGATAAAAAAAAAGTAAGCATTCTAAAAACTTAAGACTGTTTATTACCATAATTGCAAATAAAAATAATACATTAATAATAATAACAAAACTTTATTGAGAATTGTTATCATCAATGTTGAAATTATCACCAATGTATATAGTTTTATCTCTCTTACTTTGTTCATCTACATCTTCATCGGAATCTCTAGAAAAAATTCATTATCTTCATGTCCAATTTCTTTAAGTTCCATTAGAGCGTCATCAACAATAATTGTTGGCTCTACATCTGTTGGTGACATTGATGCTTGTAATACCATTATCGATAACATTTTTTTTTTGTCTTTTATTAGTATTATACCAATGACAATTAAATAAAATCACCTTTCTCTTTCCTAGATATCTTAATGTTGATGCTTGTATACATGCATACATACATACATACATATATATATATATATATATATATATATATATATATATGGTATATCATTTCTATACTCCCTACTCTACAATCCTTTTTTACTCTTTTTTTCTTTTCTCTATTTTTTTTCTTTTTTTCTTGGTTTTTCTGCTCCAGTGCTCAACGTTTTGCTCACTGTCACTTTTTTTTTCCCCTTTGTCATGCATACACCGATGTTGCTAGTGCTTCAGTTGCCAATTCCCTTCGTCATGCCTACTACGCTGTGGCTAATCTATTGTTGGTGTGCCGCTGCAACCCTACTCTCCGTTGTTCTTTCGCTACTGTTCTGTGATGCGTTTGCTCCCTCTGTTTGTCTGCTCGCTTCAATCTCTCGTGTTGCACATGATCGTCACTGTTCATTGCACACAATCGCCGCTACACACAGTCTCTATTCGTATGTTTGTCTACTTGTGCTCTCTCTGCTCGTCCGCTTGCTCAGATCTATGTTGCCGCATATGATCGCCATTGTTCATCACACACGATCACCGCTGCACACGATGATATTTTTGATATTTAAGTTTTTTTTTGTTGTATATTTTTTGATATGTACAGTATTTTATAATATCTATTACTTTTCTATATAGAAACATATTTTGTCTTAAAAGATTTGTAATTAAAAGTCCAATTTCTTGTAGTGTACCCATAGTCGAATTTGGAGCAACTTTTTAGGTCTTGACACTAATAAGGGTGTTCACGGGTTGGATTGGGTCAGGTTAGGGGCAAACCCGCAACCCAACCCAAATAGATCGAGTTGGAAAAGTTTGAATCCAACCCAATCTAATTTATTGCTAAACCCAACTCAACCCAAACAGTTCGGGTTCAGTTTGGGTTGGGTCAAGTTATCGGATTGGCTCTAATTTAATATTTTTTTTACTATATTTCAATACTCTTGTTACAAAAGAACTATCAAATTAAAACTTTTTTTATATTTATTTTTAATTATGATTTGTAGTCAGCCCATGATACTTACAAAAATAATTATATTTTGAAATATTCCAACTACTTTGATTTACATAAATTTAATTAATCAAACCATCTTTAAAGTTAGAATTCTTTTAGTGTAAAATCGATGGTTTTGTAAAAATAAAAAACTATTATTAGTTTCTAAAAATAACATATGGTATTTATGTCCAAGAAAAAAAGATTTGATATCATATAAATAATCATATCAATTAAATAGTCACCTTTAAGTTTATCATTTATATATAGTAAAAATATTTCAAAAATTTATTTCATTTGTGATTAAAAACATTTATAATTAAATAATAATAATAATAAAGAGAAGAAGTAGGATTGGGTTAAATCGGGTTGGGTCGGGTTTTTAAGTATTAAACCTATAACCCAACCCAAATAACTAATGTAAACTAATCCAAACCAACCCAAAAGGTTTAGGTCAGTCAATTTGGGCAGGTGGTTGGTTTGAGAAACACCCCTACTTGAAATTTATTTTTGCCTCATCTTGTCTTTTATTTTGGATATATTTTTGTAAAAAAAATGTGTATATATTTGTAAATACATCAAAATAGTGAAAATGCATATTAAAGGGTTTTGAATGGAGAATGCGCAATGGGTGAAGAGAAAGAGAGGCTTCGGGGGCACTACCCAAAAAAGAAAAAAGAATTGGCTATGAAAGAGATTTATGTCTAAAAATTATATCATTTGTGAGTAGTTTGTAGCTACAAAAAATAATTTGTAGCTAAGTCATAGCTAAATGTATGTGTTTGTAACTAAATAGTTATGAAAATGATTTTTGAAGTTAAAAAGTCTTTTAGTCTCAAACTTTATTTCGTAGCTCAAATGTTTTAGTAATAAAATTTAAGGTTTTAATGATACTTTTTCATTTTTAGTAAATTTAAAAAGTTTTTTTTTCTTTTTAATTTTTACATGGTTTGTAAAGAAATAGGAAAATGTAAGTAAAAATAATTATATCCAATTATACATTATTAAAAAAATCAGGAGGAAATAATAAAAAATTAATTTTTAGAAATATTTTCATAAACATTTGTCAAAATGTAAAATCTTTCTTATTTATAATATTTTAACAAATATTCATAAAAATATTAGTTGTCTCTTTCCTCTTTGTTTCTTCTTCTTCGATCAATTTAGGGTTTCCACTCAGATGACTCTTTTCAACATCTCTCACATTTCCCATGGGATTTTTAATTTGTAAATCTCCATCGACCTCGTTTCTTTGGTTCTAAGGCTTTGATGCTTCGGTTTTTCTTCTTCTTCTTCCACTACTTCTTCTCCAACCGATTTAGGGTTTTGGATCTATAAAATGTTGACTTCTTTGTTGACTAATTTAGAGATCTATGAAACAGATTTGCCCACAACAAACATTCTCTCACAAATTGTTTCATTAGTTTAAGTTTATCTCTCCGAATAGATTAAGATTTGAAGTTTGGTTTCTGATGTTGCAAAGGAAACTTGTTGCATTGTGAAAGAGTGTTACAGGTTGGGACAAATCATTGTTTATCAAAAAACAGTTGTATGCTTCATATAATATAAAGAGAATATACAACAAATATTTATATAATGTATAGATAGTTACTATAAAATATAATATTTTTGATATAAAGTTTTCATTAGTTGTATATTCTTATATATATATATATATATATACGGTATTTAGTAATATTTATCTTTTATATAGAAATAATGATTTTTATAAAAATTAAGATTGTTGGATCTAATTAGATCAATAATTCATCCAATAGCTTCCCACCATACTCTCCAAGAATAGGGATATCTAAGCCACAAACAAAGGCCTTTTATCACTTGTGAATGGTTATGAGCTCTCTAAAGCCCACTTATCTAAACCTTATATTTAATACTCGAAAAGTTTATAGGACATCCTCGTCACTGGTGAACAGTTAAAATAAAATAATTAAATAAATAAATAAATAACAATAAGATACTTAAAAACTATATAGATTAAGTCCAAATAAACTTAAAATAAATGTAAAAATGATATAAATTCAGAAAGCACGAGAAATGGTAAAGAAAAGATGCAAAAAGCCGAAATTTCACTAGTTACCATGGTAATGAAAGTTAATGACCGTGGTAATCTCTAACAAATCTAAAAAATGAAAAGAAATGCGTCGCCCCGGTGAGTGGTTAATTCTATAACTACCGTAGTAATTCTTGGGTGATTGCGGTAGTCGCGAAAAAATCCAAAAACGAGCAAAATGTGTCATCCTGGTTACCCTGGTAATTTTGAGAGTGATCGCAATAATTCACGAATTTTATAAATATGAAATGTTCGGGAAAAACCCTAGATCTATGTTTTGTGAGCCGCGACTTGGGGTTTTCACTCTTAAACCCTAACCAAGCCTTTCAATCTCGTTTCTTGACATTTCTTTTGAGTTCTAAGTGTGACTTGAGCTCATTCAAATCCTTCTCTACCCATTCTCAAGCTTAGTCAAAAGCAACTTCAACAAGGGTAGATCCAAGTTGAGGCATAGTTTCAAACTATTTATGCTAAGGTAAATCACGAAACCCCACTTGAAATCTTGTTTTTTTAGCATTGTAAATCATTTTTCTTAAGTGTATGCTTGTTTTCCCTTGAAGCACACATGATTTGAGGGTTGCGAGATCTCACGTTGGTAAGGAACCAAACAAAACATGTAGGACACTTTGATTGAGGATCCAAGGCGTGCACGGCGAGGAACAAAGGTGCAAGGTAAAGAAAAACTAATGTGGGTGTGACTACCATACTCCCTAGTATTATTTAAACTTTGAATGCAAAGCATGATGTCTGTTTACTTCTAATGAATCCCTAGAAGCATGCTAGGGCATATCTAATTTATCTCTGATTGGAATGACTTGGCATGTACCCGTGATTGTTGTTTACTTGCTTTACAACACGCGTAGATGATGGATTCAAGTCTTAATCTTCATGAGTGTTTGAACATATCTGGTTGTTTACTTTAAAGTATTACATATGATGACTACGTATAGATTGGAATGGAATGTGCAACTAAGGAAGATTAAATTAAGATTTAATAACTCCACATATCGGGGTGATGACCAGCTTTGGGTGTCATCTTGGGTGTCCCTACCCGAGTTGACTATGATAGCTACTTGTGTCTTCGGACGGATAGTCACTTCGAACGGTCTGTGTTCTGACAGAATGACAAATAAAGTGTTTGAAACGCCCTAATGTAATAAAAGTGTTTACATGTTGTGTATTCTGGTTTGCATAATGCTAGTGATGTGTAAGGATGATCCACTATGCTCTTGAGCTCACCCCATTAGTTTATTACAAGTGATCATTGACACCGTAGGAGTAGACCAGTCATGCAAGGCCGTCATTTTAGTTGAGACCTGACTGCGAGGTTGTCACAGTTTCCTTTTGGTTTAATGTTTTACCATTTTGTTATAAATGATTTGAATTGGACATGTGCCCTCCATCTTTTATACTATCTTACTTGTAAATTTTGACATGTATCAAACTTGCATAGGCCTTATTGTATATCTTCTTGAACTGTATTTTCATGTTAAATTTGTAAGTACTTCAAACCGCCGCATGCATTTCCTTAATGAATCTCATTTTGCTGACAAAAACTTATATTTAAAAGAATAATGTGTATTTTAAATTGATTTCAAAACTTATTTGAAAGAAAGGTCTTGAAGCATGAGATAGACAGAATGAGAAAGGACCACATGGTCTCCGGCCCTTGGCAAATGACTCGAGCCTAGTGTCTCCCTCCAAATGGGTACGCGCTATTTCCGCACGTGACTCCAACGACTCATCATGAAAAGAGAGAGACCGGGAGCTGGGGTGTGACATTATATGTCTTGGGCCTTGGTCAAATATGGAATGACAATTCATATCATCATATCAAATTATACTAAATCATATTTATGTTATAGGGAAAAATACGTATGTATATAGAAATTAGGAATATGTTATTAAAATAATATACATTTTAATATTGTACAGGTATTAAAAATTTAATTACAGAAATATTAGAAATTGTTATATGTTTAAAAACCGTATGCAAGATGAGAATTACCATTTCAAAAGGGGAAATTGCACGAAATCAGCCACGAAAATAGAAAGCAACCGAAATAGTAATATTCTTACGTGCGACGATCTACAAAAATGATTTGAAATCAGAAACGATCGAAGCAGGATATTGAACGACTGCCTAATGAAGCAGAAAAGGGATAAATCTATGATTTCTGTAGCAGAGAGGTTGAACAAAAGTTCTTGAGCAATAGGTATGGTATATACGATCTATAGGGAATTGCAAATTTGAGGTTTTTTAACGATTTTACAGAACAAAATTAGGGTTTTGTTAATATCCAAATCACATGATATTGTGTGTTTAATGATGTATACAATATACATCGCTTAATTTTCCCCTCAATTATGTGTTGTAAACAATGTGCATTAATCACCGATAATGCGTTCCTCTTATGCATGTACTTAATAGAACGTGAGTGGGGAGTGTTTGATAAAAAGTCACAAAGAAAATATACAGATGTATATTGTAATTGAATTTTTACAGCACCTGCAAATCTATACAATTTGAAGTGTATATGTATGCAATAGATTGTATATAATGAAATTACTAAATATATGCAGTATATTAACTGAATGTAATATAGGTGATAAGTCATGAGTATATTCAAATTACTTTTTGTGTAATAGGTTATTTATATACAGAAAATAAACATAGTCATTTGTTTTCTTTATCATTCTTTAACATCTCTGCAGAAAATGTTTTCTGTATATTTCTTGTATATAGTGATATGTCATGAGTTTCTTTCACGTGCTATCAAAATAATAGGTCTGTATATATTGTCTCTATATTTCTAGTATATTTTTTGTATATTTCTTGTATATAGTGATATGTCATGAGTTTTCCTTCACTTGTCATCAATATAATAGGTTTGCGAATATTTTCTATATAATTTTTGTATATTTCTTATATTTTTCTTGTATATTGCTTAGGTGTGACAACCTGTGTTTTGATATACAAAAAATTTTCGGGTCCAATTATGTATTTTCTGAAATTTTAATGAAGATACACGAATTTATCTAAATGTTCTCAATTTTATATTATTTATTGAAAAAAATTGGAATAAATGGAAAAAATATGATATTAAGGAGAAAATAAATGAAATTATGAGAAAAATGTAATTACTAGACAGAAATGATTTTTAGAATTGATTATTAATTTTTTTAAAATAATTATAAAATTTTTAGAGTAATTAATAGAATTTTTGAGAGAAAAATGTGATTTTTAGTGGATTATTCAATTTTTAGAAAAATAATTGTATAAATAATGAAAAATGATGTATGATGGAAGATTTTGATGAGAAATGATGATTAAATGACTTGTGATGATTTTAGAAAAAAAAATGCAGAATTTTGATATATATATATATATATATATATATATATATATGTCAATGTACAAAAAAAGGGGATGAAATTAGAAAAAACAAAAAAATAGTGGAGGGGGCCTGGGCGGACCCAGGGCCCAACGGGCCGAAAAGCCCAACCCGCACGGGCTGGAAGCCCATGTGGGCTCAGGCCTGGCGCGCTGGCTAGCCCATGCGCCTAGAAACAAACCCCCCCCCCCCCCCCCCCCCCCCCCCGGTCTGCCCGGTTGCGGCGCACGGTGTCGTGGGTTGTTCTTCGTTTT
>JAJIYU010013328.1:0-13953 GCA_030144865.1 Tinospora cordifolia
AGCTATATTTTGAACCCAACTTTGATTATAAACTTTTATTCTTATAATGTTTATATTATCTTTAATTTGTTTATGTATTATGTAGTCACAACAGGGTAGCAAGCCCACCCACGAAAAATTGCCTCCTGAGAATGCTAGATGCGAATTATTGAATTGGCATCCCGAAAATGAAAGAGACGAAGAAGTTGTAGCAGTAAGAAATATTTCTTCTATAGATCCTAAGGCTAAAGTTCATGGCCTCCCACTAGGCTTTGATTGTTGAAGAGTTTGGGTTGTAAACGTAGGGAATGAAGATGCTGATTTATATAGACTAATATTAGAAATTCATTACTTAAGTGATGTTGTTGGAAGTACAATTGCTTGGCCAAAGAAGTACATAAGACTATTGTAAATAATAATTACACTTTTTGATGGATTGTATGTATGTATGTTTGATGGATTGTATATATGTATATTTGATGGATTGTATATATATATGTTTGATGGATTGTATATATGCTTGACGGATTGTATATATATATGTTTGATGGATTGTATATACTAAATGAGGCATTTGAAATAATAGGACAAATGTTTAATAAT
This sequence comes from Tinospora cordifolia, assembly GCA_030144865.1. Taxonomy (NCBI): domain Eukaryota; kingdom Viridiplantae; phylum Streptophyta; class Magnoliopsida; order Ranunculales; family Menispermaceae; genus Tinospora; species Tinospora cordifolia. The sequence continues at coordinate 583 of JAJIYU010013328.1, forward strand.
GTTTATTTTATATTATGAATTTACAGATACATGTAAATATATGTAATATATATTGTAGTAAAATATTTTTATATTTAAACAAAATTGACACATATGACAACGTTCAGTTTTCGTTGTAAGATACATGATATAACAACGTGCAGACGATTGTTGTTGAAATACTGCAGCTTTCACAACAGGCATGTGCATGTTGTTAAGCAATGGACATACAACAACAACCACCTGACCGTTGTTGAAAGGTTAAAAGGGTAGGGTTTTCCACAATGTTCGCCCGTTGTTATAACATGTCTACAACAACAGGCATTATGACTGTTGTTGAATGTGTGTTAAAAGATCGAAGCATTTAACAATGTGTGAACGTTGTTGTAACCTTAGCTTTAGAACGATACACAACGTATTACAACAACAGGCACGTGACTGTTGTTAAAGGTTAGGGTTTCCACAACGTAAGCCTATTGTTATAACATCTCTATAACAACAGGCATAGTAACCATGGTCAAATATTGTTGAAAGATTGAATCATTTAACAATGGGAGAACATTATTATTACCTCACTGTTAGACTGATACACAACACTTTACAACAACAGGCTCATGACCGTTGTTAAAAATAGTTGGCTGTTTAACAACACCCTGATCGACAACATCACTATAAACGTTGTCGTATGGGTATAACAACGAACATTGTATGTTGTTATAGGCGCGATTTCTTGTAGTGATCTATATCCATTAAATGTTCCCCATAATTTTGGTTTTCAATTTTATGATCTCATTTACTATGGTTTTCAAGTAAAATCACAGAGATGTTCATTTGTGATCTCTTTGTTCAAACTATGCAGCAGAATTTATGATTTTTCTACGATCGATCCATATGTCAGATTTGCACGAGACTTTCCAAATATGATATACACTTCCTAAAGAATTATAAAATTTTATTTCATGATTTTTGGACCTTGTTTGTTATGCTTTTCAATAGGGATATCAGGAACTTTTTGTTTTCTGGACTGCATGTGACAGACAGTCAATGGTCCATTCATTTAACCACCTTAAACTTACTGATGTGAGACCAAACTTTTATTCAACATCACTACTTCTCTCAAAAATATACCCTCCAAATTTTAGGTTAATCGAATAAGTCTAAGTATTTTTAAAAATTCATAACAGCAAGCATGAAATCATGGTATCATAACAGGTTTTCTAAAAATTTTCTAAGTACCAATTCATGCATATCAAGTGGCATACTTCATCACGATTTTTGACATGCTTTAGGTATTCATTTTTCATTCTTCATAAAATAGAAAAAGAAGTACTCATTATAAGGATTCAAACAAGTCATTTTACTTCAAGAGTCGACCTCAGATGGCCTAGGAATCTACCTCGCAAACTCGAATGAACACACTTTTGTAGGTTCTAAAAGTGACAAACAGCAATGTTTGTGGTCATTTTTGCTTCAAATGATCTGTGGTTTCTATCCAAGGCATGCACCTCCTTATAGATGGTACTTAGAACTTTCTAACAACTGCTAGAATGTTCAAATCTGAGCTAGGATGAGGAAGATACGGGGGTTCGAAGTTGGGTTGTTCAAACTGAATTTTCTGTAACAACGGTGTTGAGTGATGTTTGAACGAGATTTGCAGTAACTTTGAACATCTATTGATCATCTCATCCGGCTAATAACATCTTGGCTCATTGCTCAATACTCCAGGAAACATGGGGAGCTGTTGGTGGGTACATTAATGATCAAAACCATTGGCAAAAACCATAAAAAAAAGTGGTGTTGTAGCAAATTTTCTAAAAAATTAGAGAGAAAGGAGGAAAATAATGAACAGTGCCCGCATGGGCCTTGGTGCATGGGCCTGGGCATTGGGGCGACCCAACTGAAATTTGAGCTCCCCCCTTTTCCTTATTTGTTTCTTTTCTTTTCTTCTCATTTCTTTCAATTTCTAATTCCTTTTCTTTTCTATATTATTTTATTTTTTTCTCTCATTTTTTTATATTATTATCCATTATTTGCCACTCAATTCCTTAAAATTTCTACCTACACACTAAATTTTAACTTATACATTTATTTTTTTTTAAATTTACATTTTCTACCCAAAATTTATCATTTTCATCTTAAAAATCAAATAATTGTCTAAAAATTCATCATTCATTTCTAAAATTCACTAATTAATTCGGAATCATATTTTCTCTATAATTAACATATTTTCATCCCGAAAAATGATATTTCTCAATTGATCTTATTTTTTTAATTAAATAGATAAAATTTGAGAAAATTCATGTATTTTCATTTAAAATTCAGAAAAATTTACGAAAATACATATTAAAAAATACGGGTCATTACACTTATAGTTGTCACTCTGACAAATTTTCTAAATCTTCGTTAGACATCTATTTGACTCCAACAGTGGGAATCCTTAACGTGACTTGCTACCATTTTTAGCTAAATATTAAGGTGGGTTCCACAACTATTTATGGATAAAACTAAGTTATTTCTTGATCTTTAATACGCGGAGATTACAAGTATATAATTATTTTGTATATAAATGGATAATTGAGTTTAGAATAACCTATTTCATATGTGTAAAGTAGTAAAATTTTAAGAAGTAAAATATGAACATATTTCACACATATCTCATATGTGTAAAATAGTAAAAGAAAAAAATATGAACATATGGACACTCTATAGAGTTCCAAATTCTAACATTCAAGTTTAGTTAGAAAATTCTGCAGTTCATATGTTCGCACACACCACTTAGAAAGCATTATATCCAGCACATGCATGCATTACTTGCCATGTGCATGCACACATGCAAGGGCATAAGAGTGATTAGATGACTTAGTGACACTTTGTGTTCAGATGTGTGCACTAATGCAACGAGCTAGAAAGCTTTGGATTTTTGAAGATTGAAGCACATAAAAAAGATGAGACCATTCGCGAGAGATTGGATATGTGCTGTAAAGATTTGATGAATTTGTTAGTCAAAGAGATCTACCTAGGTTTTGTGTGCAAAAATTCAATGGTAGATGTTGTGAATTTGTTGATTGAGAGCCTTAGATTGTTGTTGAGATGATCCAATGGTGTGAGATGGACTACGACGATCACAATTGTAAGATCAAGGCCAAAATCAATTGAGTGTGATCTATAATGTTGATTAGATGCATTGATCAAGATTGTTATATCACATCTAGAAGGCACCATAATCGACTTGTGCCACTCTAGGTTCAAGTGGCGTTTCATGCATGACCACAACTCTCCCCCTAATTCTTCACCTTATTTTTCTTGTTCCCTCACTTAATTTTTTTATTTAATTAAGATTTATTTGCATCTCTGCCTCTATATTCCTAGGCTCATCACTCTTACAAATTTCTATGTACATTTCTTCCAAATCCATGTACCTCCCCTACACAACAATGTAGCAAATAGGCACATTGGACAATAGTCTTTTAAACTCTAAACCCTACAAGATTGGAGCCCGAAGTCTCATTATTTTAACCTCACAAAATTCAAAAATTTGAATTTTCTTCCTTTTCTCTTCTTTGCCTTTGAGTGCATCAATTTAAGCTTTACCAATGTACTACTTATACTCCGGTTGTTTGCTAGCCTTATTTATTTATTTATTTATTTAAAAAGGAAAAAAACAAGGATGAAGAATGAAGAAAAGAGAATAAATAAAGATTTGGGATAGGGGGGTACTTCATATAATTTACAAAAATTGTTGAACAAGATATAGGTAGCATATTAATATTGTATAAACCAATGCACTCTTGTTTCTCAAAGCAAGTTTTTTTGAGTGAGTATGACCAATTTTTTATTTGATTATATTTGTAATTGTAATATCCCAAACTTTTAATAATTAAAATTAAAAAATATAAATAAAATAAAATAATTTAAATAACTAAAACAAAGAATTAGAAAGGTTTTGAAATGAAATCCACCCAAAAGAATGTGTTAACAACTTCTAAAACGATTACTTGCTAATATATGTGAGTGAGAAACAAGTAAGGTTTTTAAAATTAAATCAACCTAAAAAAATGTATTAACAACTTCTAAAACCTTTAGTTACTAATTTTTATGTATAGAAAATAAGTAAAATAGAAAGGAAAAGAGTTTTAGAAAAGTTTTTACAATGAGAATACTTCAAACTTGCCAAAATTTGTCCATTAGTACTCTATATAAACCCAAACAAGAGTATCATTCTCTTTATCTTAGCAAGAATAAGACAATTCTCTTCTTGCTCTCCTTGCCTCTCTCTTGGCATCTCTTTCATTCTTTGTTGTTCTCAATAACAATTAGAGCAGTAGAAACGTGGAGAAACAAAATTTTGCACAAATTCTGTGCTAGAAGTTGTGAAGGTTCAATAGAGGTTCAAATTGGAATCTCAAGATTAAAGGATTAAGCGATTAAGGTGGAGATGATTTTCGATTCTAATTTATTATTTTGATTTAAATAAGGCTTGCATATGTGTTATGCTTTGAATATCTATGATCGACCATTATAAATGCTATGTAGAATATGCATGCTAAGAATTACATGAATAAAGATATATGATCTGTGATGTTATGCTATGATATTACCATACTTACATGTTTAATTCATGTTTAATTTGTGTTTGATTTACATATATGAATCTAATGCTTTACACTTAACAAAAGATTAATTAAGATTATAATCACGTATCAGCGTAAGGAATGATTTCTTCGTATATGCTCTAACCCTAAACTTGGCATACCAAACCTTTGATGTGAAACTGAGTGTTAAGATTGACCCCTGAGTAAACTGGGCTTTTGGAGTGATCACACTTCACTAGTAAGGGTTTGAGTTTTTGGAAAGATCTCTCTTCCTAGACCTAGGACACAAAGGGTGAACCCCTTTCGGTCTTAACTATAACTATGAATAATGAATTGTATGAATCATGTAATATTTGAAAGTGTTTGACATATTTGTCTTATTTGTTAAAATAATGACTTAGATATTTAAAATGATCCACTAGGCTTTAACTCACCCTTGTTTTTCTAATCTTTCAGGAAATTGATAAATTAAGGCTACATGGAAGTCACTTAAAATATGTTTTTTAGATTTTATTAAATTGTAGGGCATGTTGGCCACTTATTTTATTTGAATTTTGAAGTTAAATTTCTATTTTAATTAACATGAGGTCTTTATACCCTTTTTTAATCGATTAATAATATTGAATTATTTTGTCTAAAAGATCTCTTATTGTTTTATTGAAACTATACATGAGTTAATGTTACTCAGAAAATCTCAAGGATTTGAAAAAATAAGAAAAGGAAAGAGTTAATGTAACGCGAGCCCGTCTCTCCGATGGCCCAAGGAAAGAGAAAAATATTATTGGGTAACGTGGGCCTAGGGACGGGAGGCGAGATGTTCCAGTAATTGAACATGATATTGCCACAAGAACAAGATTGTTGTATCTTAAAAAATAAGTATCATAAACTATGACTAGCTGAGTAGAATATCATTGTCTTAGATACTAAAGTCACACTTTGGCCTCAGTGTATAGTTGTTGTTCTACTAATTTTTTAATTCATTGTAATCAGCTCGATTGCATTCATCCAACAAAAAGTACTTCAAATCATAGGTTGCACTTGGAGTAGATAATAAATTCATTGTTCCAAAGCTTAAGTTATTCTCATTGTTATTTAGAAACTAATATAGCATCTGGTTAGCTGGCAAAGATTAGTTCCATTCAAGGGTCCTCTTTTGTTTAGCCCTTAAGAATTCTCTACTTTCTATTTTCTCCCGTGGATATGGATAGTAGTAGAATTATAAATGTAAGAAATATGAGTCTATATTACTGTGTATATATATATATATTTGTTCCACTTGTATTAATACAAAAGTTCATTTTCTACAAAAATGGGCTAGCTTAGTATTAAAGTTTTATTGCCAAATGAGAAGTAAAGCTTCCTATTATACTCCACTAAAACACTACCCTTACCCACCAAGCCATTTTACTAACCTTGCTTATCATCATAACTCTTCTATTCTTCTTACTTATATAAACCTAAATCCTTTTTCCCTTTACATTATTTTTTTCACTTATATATTAGCAAGGTAAATAAGTTTATATTTAATATGTAATTTCTATATAGAAAAATAATATTTTTAAGTTCTAAGAAAAAGAAAAACATTGTATACTTTATATATGTAAAATACTAACATACATTTATATGAAAAACTCATGAGAAATTACTGTGAAAAACCTTCCAATAATACTCTTCAAAGAAATAGTTCGGACAAATTTTGAAATCTCAAAGTCCCCTCAATTTTTTTTCTTTTTGTAATTTTCATGCCTAATTGTGGTGCTAACTCATAATAATTTTTAGAAATGTAACATTATTGAAGTCCACTTCAATTTCATTAGAACGACTGTTTGGTCCAAGTCTTACCAAAATGATCAAACTTGCCCGGCCCGAATTCAAGCCCAACAAGATTTGGGCCATATTCAAGCCCAACCAGACTTGGCCAACTAAAATTTGTTAAGTGGGCCTGATTTTACATAATACTTCCAGCCTGCTCCAACTGCTAGACCTATTCAGTCGTGTGTGTGTGTATATATATATATATATATATATATATGTATATATATATATTTATGTATGTATGTATGTATGTATGTATATGTAAGTTACAAACTTACATACACACTTACAAACTTACATATATATATGATTTTTTTTTCTCTTTTTTTTTGAAAAATTTAATGTTTCCAAAGCATACAATAACTCATAAAGGGACTCATAACGTGACTCGTGGCTGTTTTAAAATTGTTGGCCATGCTACTGATCTAATTTTGCAATTTTAACGGTTTACTTTGTTTTCTACACGGTCTGCCAATATTTTTAATTTTGAATTTTTTTACAAAATTATTTATTTATAAATTTTTTTTTACTTTATTAGCTCATGGCTTCTTTTGGGTCTTGTGCAGAAATGAATAGATATTAAAAAAGAAAATGAAAATCTCACAAATTAAATTGTATTCTATGACCCACAATATTAATAATCACGTTATGATTAAATAACATTTTTCATGTATTTATTACTTTGGACCATAGTCTAATACATGTTGAGTAGGACATGCACCTATACTTAAAGTGTATGAGAAGACACTCTACGATTTCTCATTATGAGTCGAAAAGAAATATTTTACCTTAACAAAGACCTTAACAACATGGAAATGCCTCTCACTAATACTTTGACAATGGAGGAAAGACTTCTCAAGAAGTTTTCTATAGAAAGCAAAAATCACATTTACATGCCATCAAGAAAAACATAAAAATGATGAACAAGGCATGTTGACATGCTGTTAGAAGTAGTCTTTCCAACTCTATAGGTTCGAGGTAGACTAAAATAATAGAATGAAGGCAAATGCTAAAGAGCTAGCAGCCTAGAAATTCTTCCCACAAATTCACCATTTCGATAATCAACAATATTTTCTTACTGCAACCTAGAGAGAAACAAGCCCAACCACAAGAACAAATAGGTCGACGTTAGAAAAACCCATGAATCATTCATTAGGTGTAAACCCTTGAAGCATGAGATTGGCAAAAGCAACCAATCTAAATTAGTATCTAAGATGTCACCCTCCTTTTATTTAAAATTTGCACATGACCATAATGGCAACTATTCTCACTTATAAACGGATCATGGATATCATAATGTATAAAGCCAAGACAAATCTACAAGAAAATATCGAGATTTATAGGTCTCATATTGCATTTAAGGGATATGATGAAGCCATTATGTGCAAAATTTTTCAAGTCACCTTAAGAGGCCTAGCTCGGAAATGATACTAGAGGATAACTGTTAGACCCTCGAATTTGATCGTCGGACACAAAGGCTTGGCTTGGCCAGCCCAAGGAGCTAATCACTTGTGCACCTCGAGAGTAGGTTGCAAAAGGGCTTACCACTGTGGGCATGGACCACGAGTGGACCATGAGATTGAGCTACGGAAGGACCACGACTGAACCTCGTAGGAACCTTGACGGTTATGAAGAGTTACTATGGACAATTACTTAAGTTGCTGGGCATGCAGGAGATTACTGAGCGCGCAAGAGGGACAACAAAACATGGATGATTGCTCCCAAGGCACAAAGGATTGTTGGAACAATTCTCCAACTATCTATGGGCGAGATACATGGGTGCAGGCCACCTGGGGAAGTCATGGATGGTTACATAACTCCCTAGGGCTTGGTACGTGGCCGCACACACTAACTAGAAGTTATGGACGGTTCCATAACTTCCCAGGGATGAGTTGTATGGGCAAGATACATGGGTGCAAGCCACCAGGGGAAGTCATGGGCGATTACATAGCTCCCCAGGGACGTGGTGGAACTTAGCCTCAAGTGACCGTGACTTGAATGTACATGACCTTTGATTACAAGTAGTTCAACCCCGGGCTGACAGTGAGCCATTCCTTAGTGTGGGCAAAGGTCAAAGCAAAAAATTTGGCCTCATTTTGACCCTGTGACAATTGGTATCAGAGCCACGTTTTGAGGTTGAGACATGGCTAGTAGTAGCACACAAGAGGTTACAGACGATTTGAAGGAAAGAATTGTAGAACTAGAACATGCTTTGACGGATCCAGTTTAAGCAAGTTCTTCTTCTAGAGTTGAGACTTCTAGAACCAATCTTTCGGCTACCAAGATAGGAGCATTGGAATCTAGTATGGTGGAATGGGATGCATAATGGGAAGAAATGTCTACTGATGTTTGTGCTGCTGGGAGCTTTTGTACTGACACGACATAGATCGTGGCTACACCTCAAGGTGCAGATGTACCAAAAGCCAAAGTCTCAGAACCAAAGGCCTTCAATGGAACTCTAAATGCTAAATAGATAGAGAATTTTCTATGGAATTTGGAACAATATTTTACTACTATTTAAACCCCAAAGGAATAGAAACTTGGTTTAACGATAATGTAGACGGGAGATGCAAAGTTTTAGTGGAGAACTAAAGTTGAAGATGATGCAGCTGCAGGTCTTTCTAAGATTCAAACGTGGGAGACCTTGAAGAAAGAATTGAAGGATCAATTTCTCCTTACTAATGCAACATGGTTGGCTTGAGATGCCTTAAAGAAACTAAAGCAAACTAGCACAGTGAAGGAGTATGTTAAATAATTCAATTCATTAATGCTGGTATCAAGAACATGTCAGAGGATGACAAGCTCTTCAATTTTACGTCTGGATTACAATCATAGGCCTAGGCCGAGTTGAGGAGACAAGCAGTTAAGGATCTTTCTTCTGCTACTGCTGTGGCGGATGCATTGATAAACAAAAGCCAAAAGCCAAGGATCTTTCTTTTGCTAGTTCCTCAACGTCCTATTCTAATGTCGGGAAGACAAAAGCCAAGGATAAGAAGTTGTCCAAGGAAGGAAAGAAGAGAACTTATGGAAAAACATCCACCTTTTATAATGAGGACAAAAAGGTGATAAAACTTGAGGGTATATCTAGCAAGAACTCAAACAAGGGATGCTCCATCCCAATAAGGAGAGCCTAGTAGCACTCGTGGATGAAGAAGAAAGCCCTAAAGAACAGATGCATGTCAATCTTCTAAGGTTGTTGAATGCTATTCAACAACGTGTAAAGACCCCATACAACAGGTTGATGTACGTAGAGGTCATGATCAACCAAAGCTCTCTAGTCTTAACTATAATTGATATGGATGTTACACACTCGTTTATTGAAATTCCCTTAGCACAAAGTCATGGATTGACTCTTTCCCAGAACCCAAGTCAAATAAATGTGGTCAATTAAGAAGCAAAGCCTATCAAAGGTATTGTAAAGGATGTGAAAATCCAAATCAGGGGATAGACAAGTATAGCTAACTTCATGGTTGTCCCATTTGATGATTTTGATGTTATTTTGGGTAATGATTTCTTGTAAGCTTAAAACATTCCTACAATGCCTTCATTGAATGGTTTGTTTATTTTGGACAAAGTGATACCTTCCTTTGTTTTTGTTAAGAAAGGAGAAAGAAGATGGTCCCCAAAGGCAATTCATATGCTGTTAGCAATTCAAGTTAAAGATGGTGTATGAAAGGGTAACTTATGTGGCTACCTTGCTGGAGGTCAAAGAAGGAAAAACCATGGGAGTCCTTGAACAAGAAGTTGAGGTGTTGAGGGAGTTAGAGGATGTAATGCTCCCTGAGTTGCCAAAGAAATTGCCTCAAAGGAGGGACATTGATCATGCTATTAAACTAGTGCATGGTGCTAGAACCCTTGCCCAAACACCTTATCAAATGGTGCCAAAAGAACTTGAAGAATTGCAAAAATAGTTGACAGAGTTATTGGAGGCAGACTATATTTAACCCTCCAAGGCCCCATTTGGAGCAGTAGTGTTGTTCCAACATAAACAAGATCGAACACTGTCGATGTGTGTAGATTACTGATCCTTGAACAAACTCAAAGTGAAGAACAAGTATTTGATTCCACTTGTTGCAAATTTGTTTGATTGATAGGCATAGGCTAAATTATTTACCAAACTGGACTTGCGTTCAAGATATTATCAAGTTTGAATTGCTACTGGGGATGAGCCAAAGATGGCTCTAGTAACAAAGTGCGAGTCAATTGAGTATTTGGTAATGCCTTTCGACTACCCCTGAACCTTCTATCACTTGATGAACAATGTGTTGCATGACTTTATTGATAAGTTTGTGGTGGTGTATCTTGATGACATAGTGATCTATAGCCAATCTCTCGATGAGGATGTGAAGCACATCAAGATTGTTCTGTCCAAACTAAGGGAATTCGAACTTTATGTGAAGAAGGAGAAATGTGAATTTTCTCAAGAAACCAGTACTTTCCTTGGGCATGTGATCAATGGAGAGAAGCTAAGCATGGATAAGAAGAAGGTACAGGTACAGGCAATAGTAAAATGGCCAACACCTTCTAAGGTACCAAAACTTCATTTTTTTTTCCTTGGTGTAGCTAACTATTACATGAGATTCATTGTTGGCTATTCTAAACGTGTGGTTGCTCTCACCGACTTGTTGAAATAAGACAAGTCTTGGAATTAGACAGAGGCTTGTAACTAGGAAATGGAAGATTTGAAAGATGCCATCTCCTCGAAACCCGTGTGAGACTTCCAGACTTTAAACTACCATTTGAAGTCCATACCAATGCCTTAGATCTTGCCACTGGAGGTGTCCTAGTTTAAGAAGGACATATGGTTGCCTTTGAGAGTAGGAAGCTGAATGAAGCAGAACAACAATGCCCAATACAAGAAAAGGAGATGTTGGCAGTGGTGCATTGCTTATGCACCTGGAGGCATTATTTGTTGGCAACAAGCTTTGTAGTAAGAGTAGACAATGATGTTGTTACTTATTTCTTAACCCAGAAGAAGCTCAACCCTAAGCAAGCCAGATGGCTTGACTTTGTGGCTTAATTCAACATGCAAATTGAACATAAATGAGGGAGGCTCAATTCTGTACCTAACGCCCTAAGTAGGAAAGTAATGGTTGAAACGGCGACTGCTATTAATACTATAGAAATGAACTTCTTGTTGAGGATCAAATAAGAAAGTGCTAATGATAACATTTATCAGAAGCTAGTCCAACAAGTTAAAGATGAGATTATTCAAAGGTTTGGCTTGAGGAGGGACTACTCCATGCTTAGGGTGACCGCCTACTTGTCCTAGTAGGAGGGAACCTAAGGATAAACCTTTTGAAGGAAAACCATGATTCACACTGGTGTAATACCCCAAAATTTTATTAAATAAAATAAAATAATTAATGTGAGAAAAGCATAAAAATAATAGTGCAAAACATGTACAATTACATGTATGAAGGGGTAAGTAAACTAGAATAAAACACAAAATTTTGTACAAAGTTATTCCACTAGTTATCGTGATAATGAAATACATTATCGCTGTAATGCGTGATTTGCCATAAAACTAGTAAACATACTGTGTTGTGGTTATTGTGGTAATGCATCCCACTACAAAGGTAATATGTGAAACCTGCACAAAATCAATTATGTACAGTTCTCAAAATGATTATGTAAAGTTTTCAAGCACATGGGCTATTGCTAAAACTATCACTTATTAATTCTTGGCGCATAGTAAACAAATAAAATAGAAGGAAAAAGTTTAGAAAAGATTTTTACCAAAGAAACAATACCAAATTTCCTAAATCCAATCAAACTGAACTCTATATTAATCCAGCATGAGCACCTCATTCCCACTACTCAAGCAAGCATGAGCCCTTTCTGTTCTTACTCTTTTAGCCATCTTCTTAACATTCTTTCATGCCTTAGTCGTCCCACACAACAACTATAATGGTAGGAAGAAGAAAAACCCAAAAAACTGCTTGTTTAATCACATACTGTTCTTCATCTCTTGAGCTTTAAATTCTTGTAACAACCACTGAAGTGTTAGTTTACTTCCATCATAAAAAATAGAACCTTAGAAGAAGTCAAGATGTTTTTTCAGAGCAACATGATAATTCAACGGATCAAAGAAGGTATAATGACCCTATCTAAGTCTTAATGCATGGTTCGTGGTCTAAAGTTTGAGGTATTAGGATGCCAAGGTCATAAGATAACAAGGGATGAGAAAAACATGCCTGAAAGTCCACTTTTCATGTTGATTACCATGGTACAAATCATGGTTAGCATGGTACAACATTCTTTTTCTTCTATTTCTGGACAGTTTCTCTGATTACCATTGCCCTCTGGTTATTTTGGTAGCCTACCGCAGTAACGTGTCTGCACTTTCGTAACTCCCCTTGGTCATTGCCCTCTGGTTATTTTGGTAGCCTACCGCAGTAATGTGTCTGCACTTTCGTAACTCCCCTTGGTCATTGGGTAGCTTACCATGATAATGTGATCATTCTTCGGTGATTCTCTCTAGTTACCTTGGTAGCCTACCGCGGTAGTGCTTCTGCACTTCTTACTTCTCAATTATGCATTTTGATTATTGCGGTAATCTTGTCTTCTACCGTGGTAAATAGAAGCAAGACTACACTAAGACTCATCTAACATGATATCCTTGCACATTATATGTCATATAGGATAAGAAATCATTAGAGTATGCTTTAAAAGTATTAAAAACACATGAATTTATAAGAATAATGTATTAAATCTAAATCTTTAAGGTTGAAGATTTAAGAAGGCCTAAAATAACAGTACAAGGACATGAAAGAATTAAGTGTTAAAGGTGGATACGATTTCAAGATTTTAACTTATTATTTTAATTTAAATAAAGTATGTATGTAATACCTGAAATTTTAGTGACATAATAATTGTAATACCGAAAAATTTAGTGACGTAATAATCGAAATTTGAACACATATATGTATATATTTAAATACAAACACACACACACACACACACACACACACACACACACACA
>JAJIYU010013329.1:0-13967 GCA_030144865.1 Tinospora cordifolia
AACTCATAGGGCTCCGGATCATTTTATGCAATCAAAACCCTCAAAACCCTTATTTTCTATTCGGAATCTGAATAAATCGATAGAATTGAAACTTAAACGATTTAAAAGTTCAGATTCCTACCTTAGACCCTTAGCTCTTCCTTGAATCGGTTCTGGATCGTCTCTCTGGAATTCTGGCTCAAAACGGGTTAAATTTCGCGTAATGACCGCGGTCTACACTTTACGGACCGCGGTCACGATTTTGACCCAAAATTTATTTTTTCAGATTTTTGCTCTGATGACCGCGGTCACCAGTGTGGTGCCCCGTTTCTTCTTCTTTCTTTTCTTTTTTTTTTCACGTTTTCACTCTGATGACCGCGGTCATTCTCTGGTGACCGCGGTCACCAGCTTGGTGCTCATTTTGTTATGCATTTTCGTCATTTTTTCTTATCTTTAAATGTCCGAATTTATTTTATTTCCATAATATATCATATAATAGTCATTTAAAATATGTTTTCCAACATTTTTATATTTATTTCTTAATTTTTAAAAATTCATTTCCAAGTTGTGTGCATTTAAAAACTTTGGGGTGTTAAAATTAATAACAATAGGTAGTGTAAATGATAATTACACTTTTTGATGAATTGTATATATGTTTGGCACTATAAAATTTTTTATTCTTAAGTGTTACGAATAATGCACGCATATATATATACTTTAATTTTGACTGAATAATGCATGTATAACAAAAGAATAATTCATGTATAATGTGGGTCAATAGCAGTATAATATGATAATAATTTTCGAATAATGTGGGGATAAACGAATAATGCGCGCGCACACACACACAAATATATATATATTCATAAAATATATACATTATTTATGACTGACTAATGCAAGTATAACAAATGAATAATTCATGTATAATGCATTTGAATAGTGATATAATGTAAGAATAATTTCATAATAATGCGGGAATAAACGAATAATGCTCGAATATAATTTCGTAAGGTATATTGACCAACAGAACAATTTTTATACATGCATTATTCGATTGTTATCACTATATATTTATACGCACATTATTTTATTTTTATCCCTACATTATACTATATTTCGCAAGTTATATATACAATTATTCATGCATTATTCGATCGTTATCGCTAAATTTTTATATCGACATTATTTGATCTTTATCCCTACATTATACAACATTTCACAAGTTATTTATACCATTATTCACTCATCATTCGATCGTTATTGCTAGATTTTTATACATATATTATTTGATATTTATCGCTACATTATACTATATTTTATTGGTTATATATATATATATATATATATCATCATTCACGAATTAATTATTTAATTGTTATCGCTAGATTTTTATACGCATATTATTCAATATTTATTCCTACATTATACCATATTTCACATGTTATATACACTATATATATTATTCACGCAATATTTGATCGATATCCCTACATTTTTGTACGTGCATTATTCTAGTGTTATACCTACATTATACCACTATTCACGGGTTATACCATTATTCAGGCATTATTTTATTGTTATCCCTACATCTTTATATTCACATTATTCGATCGTTATGTCTACATTATACCACCATTTACGGGTTATACCATTATTCATGTATTAGTAGTATTATATAGGTATAACATATGAATAACGTATGTATATAACGTAATACGTTTACAACGGTCAAATAAATGTCGTTATAGACGACTATAGACAATGTTCACGAATGAATGTTGTAATAACTTCCGTTTTTTTAAAAATAGTCGACTAATGAACGTTGTAGAAGGTGTCATTTGACAACGAGCAACTACGATTGTTGTAATAACATAGAACAACGTTCGTCTGCTTGTTGTAATGGCCTTTTCGACAACATTCCCATGGTGAACATTGTTGTACACATTTTACATACGCGATTTGACAACTGACATTTTATGAATGTTGTTGTATGCCTGTTATTACAACGGTCGTCGATACATGTTGTTGAATTGACGTTGTTATATCATCAATTTCTTGTAGTGTGTATGTGTATATATGACATGTATACACGTATATCTAAGTCAAATATACATATATGCTATTATTGGTGTTGTGTGTTAAAGGGAGAAGTTAAATTTCGTTGGTTACCATATATATGGGGCAGTGGATACCATTCTCTTATCTCTCATTTCATTCTTTCATTTCTTTATTTCACAAAATGGAAGCAAAGTTGCACAAAGGAGGAATAAAAAGGAAAAACCAAACGTTTTCAAATAATTTGATATGCATTAAGTTATTTTTTCTTATTCTCATTACAAAAATGTTGTGTAAGTTACATATTACAATCTTAGGAATATAATTTTTTCTGTGATAATGTTTTCTAGTGATACTTAAAAATGTAGTATTACCCTACAATGAGTAAAACTGAGTCAAAATTATATCAGTACATTTCTAGTGATACGCAGATAATAAATATGTGATTAGCTTGTATTCATCTATTCTGTAAACACCAATATAAATATCTAAAGTTGAATAACTTTAAAGAAGACTTTTGAGACATATTTTTGGACACTAAGTTGATGGGTTCGATATATGTATTCCTATGTATTTTTTTTTGAATTTTTATTAAAAATACATGAATTTTTTTAATTTTCTCTAATTTTACCCATTTAATTGAAGGAATTTAAATTAATCGAGAAATAAAATTTTTGGGAAGAAAATATATTAATTATTGAGGACATGCAACTTTTAGGGAGAAGATACAATTTTTAGAGTAATTATTTAATTTTTAGAAAGGAATAATAAATTTTTAAAATAATCGTTTGATTTTTTGAGAAAAAATATTAATTTTTGGGTATAATATATGATTTTTCGGAAAAAATGGTACACGTTAAAATTTGAGGTATACTTGAAAATTTTGAAGAAAATGAGGGGCAAATGAATAAACAATAATAAAAAAAGAAAAAAAGAAAAAATAATAAGAAAAGGGAAAAAGGAGAGAAAAGAAAAGGAAAAAGAAAAAAACAAGAAAAAGGAAAACAACAGCCCAAGTCTGTAGGCTTGGGCTAGAATTCACGCATGGGCTGGATGGCCTGTGTAGTTGGGCCGTGGCTCATGGGCCGACCCATGCGTTGGGCGGCTTGTATGTGAGCCCACTGTTCCCCTCTCTTCTTCTTCTCTCTCTCCCCTATTTTTCCAGCAGAAACAATTGCGAAAACCAACAACGACCCCTGATTTGGCCTTCCGGTAGGGTTGTCGGCTAGACTTCTGACCCTGGCTAGCAGGGCACCTTGCATGGCCACTTAGGAGCCACATGGGTGGCTATGTGGCAAGCCATTTGGCTATGCAAGCGACCTCTAAACATGCAACAAAAACCAAAAATTTTGCATGTTTTGCAGTTGCTGCAACCATCTTCATCCCCTCCTATCTTCTTCGTCTCAAACCAAAAAAATAAATATTATAGCCATTGGAAAGCTTTCATTTCCCTATCTAAGATCGTAGAATCTTTTGGTCCAAATTCATAGCAATTAGAGATAAAAATAGTCAACAAAGTGAGGTGTTCAATAGTTGAAAAGTTAGAACAGAGGAACAATGTTGATTTAAACTTTTAAAGAGTGGTTCCTAACCAATCTGAGATCGTTTTTTTTTGGGGATAAAAACACTCTTTCTTATCTTTGACATGTATACTTCAAGTTTCAATTGTTGGAAAACAAAAACTAGGTTCTTGAATGTGAGTTACAAGGTGCTAACATTGAGTGGTTGCTAATTGTTACAGCAGAAAGTGTTCTCAAAGCCAACTTTAGAGCAACATTTGAGGTAGATAGAGATGTCTAATTGGGCTGAAACTTGGTGTGCTTAATCCTCACACTTGAGGCTACAAGAAGGTATAAATCCTATACCATAAGCTTTTGTATTCACGATTTTCCAACCATGTTAAGTTTCTTCACTGCAAAGGTTCTTGTACTTATAAATTTTTTCAAAATTGTATTTGGGGCATGTTATGTGTTTGATGCTATGTTTGAGTTGGGTTTACAAATGAGTCTTGCTAGGGGATATTATGTGATCTAAATACACATAATAGGTGTAAGAAACAACCTTTAGATTAGTGGTTTAATGGGAGAAATAAGCACTTGAAAATCATGAAAAATATGAACATAGAAAAAAATTTGTGACACAACTGAGACTTTGGGGGATCAATTGACTGACCAAATCTCAGTATTTTGAGCTCAAATTTGGTGGCAACCTTATTGGGTATCCCAAATACAAGTGTATCAAAATTTGTCGAATTTGAGTAGGGTAAGTGGGTCTAATAACATGAGCAGTGACTGTCTATGATATGAAAACTGAGAATTCAAAGTGACTGATATCTTATTAAAACCCTATCAAATGAAGCCCAAAAAACCAAATCTGAAATTCTGGTGCATATATAAGAGGTTTAAATCGAATGTGAAAAATTTAGTGCAAATTCGACCCACAGTTTGGTCGTAGAAAAATTAAAAAATTTGTTGCGCAGATGGAACATAAAGTTATAAGCTATAAATTTGACTAAGTGTGAAAAATTGAGAATTTTGACCAAATTGACCCAATTTTGACCTAATTTGACTGAAATTGACCCATGTTGATTGTGTTTGACCAAAATTAATCATTGACCAATTTTGATCAATTGACCAAGTTTGACCGGTTGATCAAATTTAAATAAGTTAAATTTGGGTCGACCGAGACTAGTTAGGGATAGTAGAACTAGAATTGAGCCACATTTCTCAAAGAAATTGAGTTTAAATAACGCAGATTCGAGTGTATACTACAGGACTAGGCCGAGTGTCAATGGGACATTGGTACACGGGACCCGAGGTAAGTAGTTTAATTCAGGTGTTTACTCTAACTTGTATCCCTTGCATAAAACATGAGTAAATGACATGTGTTGAATGATTTCATGTGATTTGAGTTACATCAATTGGTTCAAAATATATATACATGTACACTGATAATAAGACTATAGGCTCAAGGTTTAATCATGGGGTTAGGGTACATAATGTGATTGAGATTAGACTCGAGGTCTGAGCATGGGGTTGAGATATATGATCAAAATCCCTAGCTTTCGACTTGCTCGAGTGACGATACTTGAGGACTGAGTGTGGGGTTAGGGTATTCGAGGAACACGCATAGCTCATGATCCACATGAATGGCCGGTATGCCTGACTCACAACCCGCTCAAGCTATGACCACAAGGTTGGATTTGATGATTTGAAACCCTAGTCCAGATACACTTTTCAACTAGTATGAATTTAAACTATTTTTTCTTTTTGTAATTGTTGTATTGTTCATAACTGTTTTTACTATATGCCATGTTTTCAAGCAATGTTTTATCACTACTATTCATGCATACATGCACTATTTTTTTGGAATGCTAGTTAGATGTAACATGTTGGTTTTACTACTCACAGAGCTGTGTTGAAATTTAGGTGCACTATTCTACTAACATTTCAAGTTCATTGGTGGCCGACATAGGGAAGGGCATGGTGATAGCCTCATTCGCTTGGTGGTTCCTTCCTTTTTCTTGATTTTTGTTAGAGGTTAGTCATTTCTGTATATGTAAATAATGGTCAACTGTGTATTTTTGAAACACAACAATATGTAATGTATAAACAACAACTCCCTGTAATGTTGCTTACTTTCATACTTTATGAAATGAATACTTAAATTATTCCGATATCACTTGTTGTCATAATTGGAAAGGCTTAAAAATGATTGGCCGAACTTGACTTACTGAGTACGTTTGTTGGGTCATTATACCAGTCGGGCCGCCCTTCAGGCTAGGGAAGGGACCCCGACAATGTTGGTATTAGAGGCTAGGTTGAAAAATTGAAGAACACTAACCAATGGAGGACCAACTGATATCAAAATAATTGCGAAAGTAGACAAAACCCCAAACTTAAATGAAAAAGGGGAAACCATAAATCATAAAATGTATTTTGAGCATAATGTACAATATTACTAAGTGTTTAGAGTTGGGTTTATTTTAAATGGATGAATAACCAATAATTCAATTCTAAATGCAGATAGAGATGCCGCCCAGGCAGGGTAAAGCACCACCCAAGCATGTTAGACCATCGCTTAGGTTTAGGGAGCTAACATGTAACAACCTGGGCCCACTATGTATCGATATTATCCCCACCTTAGCCATCACTGATTGGGTGTAGGGTTTTGTTCTTGGCAAGACTCGAACCTGAGTCTCCTATAGCACTAGTAAGGCTTGCAATTGCTCATTTAGCTCAGGCATCACTCTAGTGTCGGACCGATCTCCCAAAAGTGTTCGACAAAATGAGACACCCCTGAATGCACATTTAGCCCAGACATCACTTTGGAGTCAGACGGATGTGGGATATTATAAACCAACCCCCTTGGGAATAGTCCCATCTTCAAGACTCACACCTCCATCACACATAGAGCGACCGTAATACCATTTGTAACAACCTGAGCCCCCTACGTACCTATATTGTCCCCACCTTAGCTACCACTGACTGGGTGTAGGATTTTGTTCTTAGCATGATTCGAACCTAAGTCTCTCAAAAGCTCTCGACGCAATGAGACACCCCTGAATGCACATTTCACCCATACGTCACTCTGGAGTTGGATCGATGTGGGATATTATAATCCACCCCCTTGGAAATAGTCCCGTTCTCATGACTCACACCTTTGTTACACATAGAGTGATTGTGATACCATTTGTAACAATCCGGCCCCACTACGTATTGATGTTGTCCCCACCTTAGCCACCACTGACTGGATGTAGGGTTTTATTCTTGGCAAGACTCGAACCTGAGTCTCCCAAAAGCTCTTGACGCAATGAAACACCCCTGAATGCACATTTCACCCATACATCACTCTGGAGTTGGATTGATGTGGGATATTATAATCCACCCCCTTGGAAACAGTCCCGTTTTCATGACTCACACCTTCGTCACACATAGAGTGACTCTAAAACCATTTATAACAACCCGACCCCACTACGTATTGATGTTGTCCCCACCTTAGTCACCACTGACTGGATGTAGGGTTTTGTTCTTGGCAAGACTCAAACCTGAGTCTCCTAAACGTGTTCGGCACAATGAGACACCTCCTAATGCACATTTGGCCAAGATATTACTTTGGAGTCAGATAGATGTGAGATATTATATGACACGATGATGACCTCATTGAGGGAGAGATTCGACACGATGGAGGTTGAGAGACAAAGCGCTGCTCCACCTATACCACCAGTTGTTGAGGCAATGGTAGCTCTTGTCGCTCCTTCCCCTGACAAATAGAGAGATGAGAGAGCCCATGCTCGGCTCTTCAAGAGCTTCACGGACTTGCACCCAAAGAGGTTCGAAGGTGGCATTAATTAAAGGTAGCAGATGATTGGTTGCTTAACATGGATAAAAATGTTGAGACCCTGCGATTATTTGAGACAGACCAGGTTCTATTCTCATCACATATGTTGGAAGGTGAGGTTGCCAGATGGTGGCGTTTTATGTTAGTTGCATTGTATACTAATATATTTATATATATTGCATATACATTTTGCATGGGTATAAGTAGGAAATAGGATATATTTATTTATAATTAGGTACATAAGCATTTCTAAGAACATTGCATGTATTTATGCATTTTGAGAATTTAAATATAGTTTTTATCATTTATAACTGTGTTTTAATGTTCGAGAAAGGATTATCAATTGTTTGTGAAGGTTTAGAATAATTGAGAATAAAAAACATGGCCTACCATACAAAACCCATTTAATACAAAGCGGAGGCCCAATCAGCAAAACCCAAAATGATTTTCGGCCCAATACGAAACAAGTCCCACGGTCAAAGCACAAAACCCATCTCAACCAAGCCCAAAACCAAAACACACCATGAGCGCATGAAGATGTTGGAGTGGCATAATTGTAAATATGAACCAAAAGTATGGACGACTGGAACAAAATTTGGAGTATGAATTTGTGGTGTAAAAGAGAATGGCAAGAATGGTAATATCACAAATAAGTGCATGGCACGATTGGAACAAGGCAATTGCAAAATAGAATTGAGTGCATTAATTGTGGCATGATTGGAATAAAATTTGGAACATGGCAAGTTGGTAAATAAGTGATAGAGCAATGGGCAAAAATGAAAACATGAAGCAAAAAAGGCAACATAAGAACAAAATCGAACCGGTTTGGTGGCACAGGACGTCAAGATCGCGGTCCTGCGATTGCACAAGAATTAGGACCACAGTCTTGCAATTGCACCAAGAAGAGAACCGTGGTCTTGTTGTGGGAAAGGGGCTATAGTGCATATATGAAATTTGGGTTTTTAAGTACCGTGTGACTACGGTCTGGGATCGCGGTCTTGTGATTAGGGTGTTAATTTAGGGGTTTCTATGAGTTAGAAACATTATAGATAAACATCTATAGTTAGAGTTTTGATATTCAGTATTCATTATTCAGAATATATTTTAGTCACTACTCTAATGACCAGAAGAGGAGAGCTCGAAAACAAAGACAAAGAAGAACTTGAAGAAGAAAATCAATGTCTAGTCTAGTATAATCTTTATTTTATTTAATTCCTTATTTAGTACTCTCTCAATGATGTTTGGCTAAGTCTTTTAATTTTTAGGATGTAATTTAGATTGTAGGAACTTTAAATTTTTGTTTTGATTAATCTATTTTGGAGGTATTGTTTTATATTCTGTGTTCGTAATGCTTTTTATTGATTGACCACCTATAAACTAATTTGAGATTGTTGAACTAACTCAGGAGAGAGGTTTAACAATTGGAAAAAAATTAGAGTATAGACTTATACGAATCAATTGATCAGGAGGTTGTTGATTTTATATGTGGTTGCACGTGATAATTATATTTAATGCATTAGTGCATCGGCTGTACGTCTCAGGAGGGGCTATAGGCAATTTGACTAATAAGTATTAAGGCGCACCTCGGGAGAGAGTTTTGATTGCTAGTGCTATAACCTACAAGAACATAATTTAGATTAATTGAAATAAAGATTAAAGGTGAATATATGATATTTTACTATCCTAGAATCCTAATTAATACAGTTTTCAAATTAATAATTGTTTACTTCTGTTTAATTTTAGTTTAAAGTATTGAATTCTCGTTTTGAAGCCTTAATAAAGTTAACACTAAAATAAAATTAGGATTTAAGGTTTTAACCACAAACCATTCCCAGAGGATGATATATGGTATTTTATTGTGTATTATTAGTGTGATCTTGTATAGTTGCGGCGATCCTAACAAAGTTTTTGGCGCCGTTGCTGGGGGACAGTGTTAATAATCTTAGAACCAATTGAAATTGGTTGACATTTAAATTAATACATTTATTTTATTTTATTCTTTTTATTATTTAATCCATTGGTTAGTTACACTTGATCTTTTTGCGTTGCTTGTGGAGTTTCAGGTTTTGGATGAGCAGAGACTTACTTTGGTTGAACGATCTAGACTTGTTCAAAACACTTCGGTAGATTTAGTTGGAGGTTAAAGGCCATAGATTTGATATGGCTTAGAGTAGCAGATCTGCAATTGGCGCTGATGGGGAAGCACCACTCTGGGACTTTTTCAAGCCTGTGCTTAATAATAATTACTCTGGAATTACTCGCACACCCATCAACACCAACAATTTTGAGTTAAAGCCCTCTCTGATTTCTATGGTGCAGTAGCAGTAGTTTGTAGGTTTAGCTATTGAAGATCCTATGGCACATCTGAACTCATTCATGAAAATATGTGATACTATCAAGATGAATGGTGTAACTGAAGATCAGTTGAGATTGTGACTTTTTCCTTTCTCTCTAAGGGACAAGGCACTGACATGGCTGGAGACTCTCTTACCAGGTAGCATCACCACTTGGGAAGAGATGGCTTAGAAATTTCTATAGAAGTATTTCACTCTAGCGAAAGTTTATCAACTGAGGGATAAAATAAGTTCATTCAAGCAGTCAAATTTCGAATCTCTCTATGAAGCTTGGGAGAGATTTAAAGACTTATTGAGAAGATGTTCTTAGCATGGCTATCTAATTTGGCTACAGATTCAAATATTCTACAGTAGTTTGACACCACCTACTAGAGCCTTCATTGATTCAATAGCAAGTGGTTCATTGATGGCAAAGTCTACTACAGAGGCTACTCATCTCATTAAAGATATGGCAACTAATGCCTATGGCCATGGAACTAAGAGAGACTTTGTAAAAAGAGTTGGGTTACATGAGGTTGATGAGGTTATAGCTTTAAAAGCACAGATAGCTTTTATGTCCCACTAAATGAATGCATTGACTGAGCAATTTGGTAATGGCCAATTTCAACCACAATAGAATCAATCTATTTTGGCCATAGCTGAAGCTCATAAGGCAGCCTTTACTCAAGAAGCATCTATAAAACAACTAAATGCAGTGAACCAGTTCAATACTTATCAAGGTCATCAATAGGGGTACAATACTCCTCAATATTATCATCCGGGGATCCGTTAGCATGAAAACTTCTCCTATACAAATAATAGAAATGTGTAGCAAGCCCCACCAGGTCATGTCCTTCAACAGGCCTGATTGAAAAGAAACCATCTATGGAGGATAAACTGGACGAGATAATGAACATGCAGGCTCATTTCTTTAAAGAATTGACGGGGAGAATTGATCAAAATGATAATAAAGTCTTAGGGTTGGAAGTTCAAGTAGGGAACATCATTGCTATAGTCAAGAACCTTGAGACTTAGACGAGACAGTTAGCCTCCGCATTCTCCACTTAGCAATGAGGTCCCTTACCTAGCAACACTTAAGTCAATCCTAAAGAAAGTAGCAAAGCCATATTTACAAGAAGCGGGAGGGAAGTTCAAGGCACACCTATTCCATCTAGCCCCACCATGTTACTTGATGAACCTACCCAATCTAACGGGCCCATTCTTATAGAGCCAACTGGTATAGTGCTTGCTAATGGGGAAAATAAGAATGGTAGATTTCTTGCTATAACTATTCAAGGCAGCAAATACCTTGAGCCTCCTCCATTACCCTTTCCACAATGGTTTTATAAGAGGGGCAAACTTGAAGATCATGAGACTGTGCAGGTGATAGAGGAGTGCAGTGCTATAATTCAAAGAAAGCTACCTCAGAAGCTGAAAGATCAAGAGAGTTTTACTATTCCTTGCCAAATAGGTAAAATACAAGTAGAGAAAGCTCTTTGTGATTTGGGGGCCAATATAAATCTCATGCCACTTTTAGTATACCGACGGTTGGGCCTATCAGAGATCAAGCCAACCAGTATTACTCTTCAGCTTGCAGACTATTCTATCACTTATCTACAGGGGATTATTGAAGATGTGCTCGTTAAGGTGGATAAGTTTATCTTCATGCTGGATTTCGTTGTTCTTGATATGGACAAAGATGGAGAGATATCATTAATTCTTGGGTGACCATACTTAGCCACTAGTTAGGCCCTAATAGATTTTGCTAGGGGATAACTCACATTGAGAGTAAATGAAGACCAAGTTATTTTCAACATCTATCAATCTGTGAAGTGGCCAACTGAAGTGCAAAAATGCAAGAAGGTCAATGTGGTACAAGCTGACATTGATATATAGATTGAAAAACCCAAACCTCTTGATATTAAAGTTAAAGATGTTGAATCTGTTAAAGGGAAGGTCTTAAACGTACACCTGAAGCCTATCTATGCTATTAAAGAGCTACATACTGCTAATGATACTCAGAGAATTCTTATGCAGCAGTCACATCAGCATTTGCTGAATCATAAGCAACCACTAGATATTATAAAGCAAGAGTTACCCAAAGCCAAGGTGTTTAGCAAGACCAACAAATTGGGCTTTGGTTAACCCGTATCCACGTCGAGTTAATAATGTTAAACATAGTGCTTAGTGGGAAGCAACCCACTGGTTTTTATTTTTCATTTGTGTCCATTTATTTAGTTAGGTTTTATTTTAATTTCCTAGGTATGCATGCATTTTAGTTTAGTAGTAAAAAAAGTTACATGCATTTTAGTTAAAATCTAGACTAATACTTGTCATCTTCTTTGTATCATCATATGCAGGTTTTCTAAACCCTTTAGCATATTCTGCTCCCTGTGAGTGTCAAAGTGAAGCTGTGCTCTTGAGGAAAAGACACATTTTAAGTTTGGGGGTGCACATTGAAGAAATTCTTCTTCAATTTCTTCAATTTCAGGTCATTTTTTCCTTTATATTTATATATTCTGTGTACTCCACTGCTTCTAAACTTCATATATATGTGCATATCACATACATAATTATTTAATATTGAAATTATTTTATTACATTTAGATATCAATATTATTTATCTAGGGTTGATGGATGTACATATTAGCTTCAGGACATGAGTATAGAGCATATAGATGTCACTTAGGCTAGATCCATGCCATATTTTTGAAAATTTTCACTGAGTAACCTATGAAATTGAAAATTTCTCTAGTGTGATGAGCAAAAAACTAGGGTACTTTCAAAAAGTTTATGTGCTTGGTTTGTCCATAATTTGACCTTGACAAAACTCTATAATCTTAAGTAGATTGAAATTTGAAAATAGATGAAAATGATGAGTGGAAACCAAACCACAAGTGGAGAGAATTTCCCAGAGACTCTTAAAATAATGAAATCTATCTTGAACACTACTTAAGAATGACTTTAGGAAGGAAATGATGTAGGCCATCATTGTTTGAGTTCTAGCTTAAAGGCCGGTCCCAGCACTTATAATCCTTTGCAGCCAATTTTGAGCCTTAAAACCTGTTTTCTTGTTATGAATCTAAACATGATATATAAATACTCTATCCTTTAATGCATATCTCAATTAATCCTATTTGTGTACACTGATGGTTATGATATTGCTTATTCTGATGATGTAAAAGAAGGAGGAGATGCTGACATTAAGATAAATATATTTTTAGTTTTTGTTTTTGTTTAAAAAAACAAAAAAAAGTTTATATTTAGCATTCCATTATTGTCAATGAAAGTTGAGCTTCCTACTTTCATATGAAAGTATGTATGGGTACAATTTGAAGTGTATGTGATTAAATAATTTTGGGGGAACTATGACAACAACGCTGTGAGCATGAACAAGAACAACAAGGGATTGAATAGAAAGAATCAAGCTACAATGATAAAATCAAACAAAATAGGTTGTTGTCATTGCTATGAGTGTACACATAAGTCAGATTTCAATTCCTATTACACTTGTACCTTGAGCCAAGCCACGTTACAACTTAAAAGAAAGACCATTGATCTTAACTATAGTTTGACTTGAGTAGAGGATAGATGGAGGAGGGCATTGAGAGGGTCTACGTACTTAGGTATTAGGAGAGGATTTCTATGAGTGGGATGACAACTAAAAATCACTTACAAGGCTTAGGAGGATTGAGATGTAACACTCCAACCCCCCTATCTTTAAGCATTGGACATGACCACCATTCCCTTGACAGTGGACTAAACCAAACGGCAGGTCGGGCCGGTGTTACATTTACAAGTACACAACTTGCATCACTTTCTATTTTAATTATTTCCTGCCTTGATTGTATTTAATAGTACATAACTTAAATTTAAGAATTTAATAAGGCAATAGTACAAGAAATAACTGAAATTCATAAACTCAATTAATTAAATAAAATTGAGTACATAATTTGATCTTGAAGAAAAACTATTGCAGCGGAAGATTCAAAACTTGGGCTACATGCCCTTACATAGAAATTATAAACTTTCTAAATAAAAAGAACCTAATTAATATTCATGGTCTTCATGTAATTCAATTACCTGAAAAATAGAAGGAAGGGGTGAGCACATAGCCTAGTGGGTCTTTCTAAATATTTAAATCATTATTTCAATTCAAACAAACCAAGCATATCAAAAACTTTTGTACATTAGGCGATTCGAACAAATTTCTTGTTTGTGGTTGACATTCGGACCGAAAGAGTTTAATCTCTGTGT
>JAJIYU010013330.1:0-13922 GCA_030144865.1 Tinospora cordifolia
TTAATTATCAAATTAAGGTCTTATTTGCCTAATTTATATTACATCTCCAATATATTTTATTTTTCATGTGTCAACCCACAATTTGCACTAAATATTTTCTTAAAATCTTTGAAATTAATTCACTTAACTTATTTTATATATTTTAAATTATCTGACAAAATTCTAGGGTATTACATACCATGCTCATGTTCATACTTCTTATTTAGATATGTCATGTGATAAGTCGACTTATATTCTTATTGTTTATAGACTATATTGGAATTTTGAGCATGATGGATGTAGGATGTTTGTTGTTTAACTAAAGAACGTGGATAACAATTAAACTATGTACTGATATAGTGGATTAATATTTGGTCACGTTGGTATTTACCACGAGATATGAGTTAGTCCCTAACTTTAATAGATGAAACAATGGGTAAGACCCTTATTCCCAATAAATTGTTTAATAGGCATGTCCCTAAGTTCCTAATAGACTGGCATATGTCGCTACACTATGTCAAATATGTTTTGATGAAATGGGAAAACCAAGGATAGTTCTTTTAGTTTAAATGAAAACTAAAAAATAATTGAATATTTGAGTCACTTAATGTATGATAAGTGTTTGCTTGTTTGGTATTAATCTAAATAATTAATGCATGAGACATATTGTGTATGATCCACTAGGCTCTTTCAACTCACCCAAATTTTTATTTTTTATGTAATGTTTAAGGATGTTTGTGCAGATGTTGATAGGATTTTTGACTTGATTACCCTAAAAAAATTAAAAAATTTACCAAAGTGCCACTGCTTTGAAAATAATGACTCTCTTATCCTACATTTGTACAATCAGCGCCTCCTCAACATCCAATCGGTGTCTAGTGAGGAGAGGAGTTGGCAAAATGTTAAAGGCATCTTTAGCGCAAAGTCTATTTATATTAAAGACGTCTTTTGTACTAAAGGCGGCTTTGTACTGTACTAAAAACACTTTTAGTACAATTTTTTTTTTCATTTGTACTAAAGGCATCTTTACAAAAAATGGCTCTAGTAGAATAGAAAAAAAATATTTGTACACAAATTCCACGTGCATCACTAGAGAAGAGAAATGTTATAAGGGTGTGAAGATGCCTTCCCTTAGTGTAAAAAAAAAAGAGAGAGAGAGAGAGAAATTAAACTTGCCCGATTAAAATGTTTCACAGCGTTACATATGGTGCATCATTGTAAAAAAGTGAACTCCCACTTTTTGATCCTGTGGTCGAAAAAATTATTCTGTTACTTTCAAGAGTTTGTGGGAGGCAATTGGAATGCATTGGAACTGGTCTCATAGAAAATCTCCTCCCGATTTGCCCACAACGAATGGAAACAGGTTTTAAGTTGACTAGACTTAATCAAAAACTAGAAAAGGAGGTGACATAGAAAAATTTTGATTTGTGGGTCAAAAAATTGTTTCATCATTTCTGAGAGTTCATGGCAGGCAATTAGAACGCGTTGAAACTAGTCTCACAGAAAAACTTTTCCTAATTTGCCCACGGTGAACAAAAACAAGTTTTTAGTTGACTAGTCTTATCGAAAACTAGAAAAAGAAGTGGCATGAGCAAATTTTGATCTAGGAGTCAAAAAATTATTTCATCACTTTGGGAGTTCATGGGAGGCAATTAAAATGTGTTGGAACTGGTCCCGAAAAAAACTTCTACCCTGTTTGCCCATGGTAACTGGAAACATGTTTTAAGTTCTTCACTTTTAATTAAAAACTAGAAAAGGAAGTGATATAGACAAATTTGATCTGAGTGTCAAAAAACTATTAGTCACTTTTGAGAGTTAGTGGAAGGCAATTAGAATGCGCTAGAATTGGTCTCGTAGAAAAACTCCTCCCATAGTAAACGAAAACATGTTTTCAGTTCTAAACTTTTAACAAAAACTGGGAAAGGAAGTGACATAGGCAAATTATGATTCGGGGGTCAAAAGATTATTTTATTGCTTTCAAGATTTTGTGGGAGGCAATTAAAACATTCTAGAACTAGTCTCAGAGAAAAACTCTTCTCGGTTTGCCCACGGTGAATGAAAAAAAGTTTCAAGTTACTAGTCTTGATCGAAAACTAGAAAAGGAAGTGACATAGGAAAATTTTGATCAAGGGGTCGAACATAAATTTTGTCTCCTCCAAGAGTTTGTGGGAGGCAATTAAAACGCAATTAGAACTAGTCTCGTAGAAAAACTCCTTCTGGTTTGCCTACTGTGAACGAAAACAAGTTTTAAGTTTTAATCTTTTAATTGAAAACTAGAAAATGAAGTGACATAGGGAAATCTTGATATGGGGGTCAAAAAACTATTCTGTCACTTTTGGGAGTTTGTGGGAAGCAATTAGAACGCACTAGAATTGGTCTCACAGAAAAACTCATCCCGGTTTGCCCATAGTGAACGAAAATAGGTTTTAAGTTCTAAGCTTTTAATCGAAAACTAGAAAAGGAAGTGACATTGGTAAATTATGATCCGAAGGTCAAAAAATTATTTAATTACTTTCGGGAGTTCTTGGGAGGCAATTAAAGCATGCTAAAACTAATCTCGCATAAAAACTCATCCCGATTTGCCCACGGTAAACGAAAATAGGTTTTAAGTTCTAAACTTCTAATCAAAAACTAGAATAGGAAGTGGCATAGGCGAATTATGATCTGCGGGATCGAAAAATTATTATGTCATTTTCGAGAGTTCATGGGGAGAAAATAAGAACGCGCTGGAACTAGTCTCAGAGAAAAACTCCTCTCAGTTCGCCCATGGTGAACGAAAACAAGTTTTAAGTTAACGAGTCTTCATTGAAAACTAGAAAAGGATGTGACACAGGAAAATTTTGATCTGAGGGTCAAAAAATTATTCTATTACTTTCAAGAGTTCGTGGGAGACAATTAGAACGCATTGGAACTGGTTCAGCAACCTCCTCCCAGTTTGCCCACGGTGAATGGAAACATGTTTTAAGTTTTAAAATTTTATTCGAAAACTAGAAAATGAAGTGACATAGGCAAATTTTGATTTGAGGGTCAAAAAACTATTTCGTTGCTTCGAAGAGTTCGTGGGAGGCAATTAAAATGTGCTAAAACTGGTCTAAAAAAAACTCTTCCTAGTTTGCCCACGGTGAATGAAAACAAGTTTTAAGTTGACTAGTCTTAATTGAAAACTACAAAAAGAAATGATATATTGATCCAGGGGTCTAAAAATTATTCCATCACTTTTGGGAGTTAGTGACAAGTTACTAGTACACATTGGAAGTGGTCATGAGAAAAAATGAAAAAAAAAAAAATTGTACTAAAGTCATTTTTGTAAAAATGCCTTTAATAGCTTGGCAACTCGTCTCCACATTAGATGCTAATTTGGCGCTAACCGTACACTTGTAGGCCAAGGGGGTCATTATTTTTAAAATAGTGGCATTATGATAATATTTTTAATTTTTATGGGTAATTAGCTCAAAAACCCAATGTTGATAGCAGAGTATCTTCTCATTGTAGATTCACTGATGAAGTCACTTTATGAATTGTATTTTATGGTCATTAGTTGTGGGCAAGTGAGGGATTAAATTACTATTTTGTTTTCATTTGATATTAGTAATTTTCTTAGTTGGTGACTTAATGTTGACCATTAAAATGATATGTTGTTGGATCAAATTAGTATTTTATTTCTTAGTTGCAATTATTAATCTTTATTTCAATTGAATATGAGTATAATTTTAGTAGTATTGGACCCGGTGTGTCCACGAGAGTGAGAATTGAAAAGTCATGCTCCATTTCTTGAAGTTTCATGTGAGAAAAGAAGTTTTGAAATAATGATATGAAATCAAGGTATTTGGGAATCGAGGCATTACATGAGCAACCCAACTCAACAGGTGACTCCCTTGTCCTTTTTTTTAACACTATATGAACCGAAAAAATGTGAAAAAATGAGTTGAACTGAAACGATACCGAACTCTACCATCATACACTCATCAATAATTAAAATAATGCATGAGTTAACAAATCACATGATGAATCTGTAACAATGCAAGTATAAAGATTATACAAGTGAAAATAACAATTTAGTCCAAAATAAAGTCATACCTAAGAAAACCACTTAACAGACCTACATAGTTCAAATTTTGATATCATGCTTATATCAAGATTATCTGCTTCAAAGTATAATAACTTGGTAGAATCAATCTTGTACCTACTATATCTTATGCCCATTGATAGATTTATATGAAAAATAATTATCTAAGTCATGGCCCAAACCTAGAAATATTTGACATATCAAGTCATAGTAATTGATCTTTAGGATTACTTTAATGAAATTTCTTCCTTGTTGCAATGAAATCCCTTTTTCTAACATATAATATTTCAAACATAAAACCAATGGCATTCAATATGAGCGCAATTCATAAGCCAGCACACATGTTTAACACTTCATAAATCAATTCACAAACATGAAATGTATATGTATGCTACAGTTTAATTTTCTTATTTATTGCTATTTCATATCTATAAATATATACAATAGTAATAGCTATCACATAATGTATAGATCTCTCCCATCTACATATTTGTGGTGGCTTTGATCAAATGAACTAATATATTTTTCAATTTATAAATTTCAATTCATACATATGAATTCCAATTAATTATTTTTTCCAAACCATTCTCAAAGTATGCAAGAAAAAAGGAATAGATCTTAAGTTTGATCTTCAATCCATTATCCATATATATATTTCAAGACCTTTGGATTAGCTTCCAGATGTTTTCTCATTCTCTATTTTTGCAATTCTAAGACTTTGGGAGTGTTTATAATCCTTGAGAATAACAGAAAATAGAGTTTTTATAGATTTTCTAGTTGTATTAAAATAGGTTACTAACTACTATTTTTTTTCATTCTATTTCTTTGTTGGACTAACCATATTTTATTTTTATTGTTATTTTTTTATTATTATAGGTTGACCAAGATTTGGGAGGAAAAAGATGGTGGCAAACGTTGGTTTAATATGCAACTAGGTACTCCTCATCCATGCTTATGGAAAATGAAATGTCAAATACAATTGCAATTTCCTAAAGTTTCATGGGAAAAGGAAAAAAGCAGAGAAGGGAAGGTTCCAAGAAAATTTTGAATTAATCAAAGGAAATAGGAGAGGGAGTAGGCTAAGTCAAAATTGATTTTGGAAGACTTAGAAAAGGAAAATTTGCAGACAATGGAGGTGCAAGGCGTCAAAAGTTTTCAAGGACTCAAGGAATTGTAAAAATATAAGAAAGTGCCTTCCGAAGGAGTTGACAAAAGGACTTGAAGATCTTGGAGAGGTATGGGGAGAAGCTGATCTTGACGATGAAATAGGCACAATGACACGATCTGATGACGGTAGCAAGACATTTTCCATGGAATCCAACAATGAAGGTGAGGAGCTCATTATATATATATAAGGAAAAGACAAATGCTACAATAGTTGATTAGGTTTGTTGTTCGTCACTTCCTTCTAATACAAATACCACTTTATTTACACTTCAACATATTTAATATGTGCATGGCTTAGGCACAAGGTTACCAAAACCAAGGAACACATCACTTAGCCTACATATAATCCTCAATCAAATCTAGAAAGGCCATATTACAACAAAGTTACATTGGGAAAGGTGTTGTGAGGAAGTATTAGTTTGTCACGGGCTTATTATTTGTTCCCTAGATTTGCCTATACAGTGCCTCGAATACTCCTATTCTTGGCTAGCCATTCACACAAATTCAATTCATATAGCTCAACGGAAGTCTTAAACTCATCATTGTATCGAAACCTTGGATAACCAACTCTTATGGGACTATTAGATAATTCAAGCATACTGGTACATAGCTTCTCCCTTGACTGTGTCCTATTGTAATCACTGTGGATTGCTCCCCGAGCGCATGCCTTATTGGATAACTCCACTGAGTGCATCCTACCTCAAGCACACTCTGGCACAATGGCCCGAGATAGCTTAATACACCCAACACAGACAATCGGTGGCATACCAATGTCATATACCTAGCCCTAAGTCGCGGTGGGCCTCGCAACGCTCGCCTCCTAGTGGTATCCCATAACCTACCCAAAGTCATGGGAACTACCTACATCCCCTCTAGAATAAAGGTAGCCAGCTCTTTGGGTGGCACAAATAAGAAGTCCTAAAAATGACCTATAACATGTCATCAAGGGAGGTCAGACCATGTCCCGCCCTATAATAAATTTTTAAGCTTTTTCCTCACTTCTAAAATAAAAACATTAAAATGTGAGGTCAATCATATTAGGGCCTTTTGTAAGTCAAACGAACTCCGATCGCAAAGAAACTTTACGGACCCTCTACTTTGGTTGCAGTGCATGTTCAGACGTGATTGTTACAGACTACCCCACTTAAAAGGTCCATGTCCACATTGACATTATGGGCATGTTCACCTCCAAAACTTCTCATAGTGGTTCTTGTCCATTAAAATGGCATAGCAAAAGCATGGTGGGCCCATAATCCATAGGTCCCAAGATCGTAACTGGCTATAATACCATTTTGGTCACGACCTTGTCATAGGTGATGTCACAACCAGTACAAAATTCTCAAACATGTTAGAATATTGACATGTCAAAAATCCTATAAACCTTTGTAACCAAATCATCAATTTCCACAACAAATTTTGATAGAGTCTCATCTAAAAATGTAACATGTCACAAACTTGCAAGCACCTGATATACCACAATCAATATAAAAACAACAGATATTTTTCATCAAATCAACCAGTTATACACATAACATCTATAATATGCTCTGAAAATACATTCAGATGGTAACAAGTATATATACATTTCTAAATACAACATTATGGCTAATTGTTACAATAAAGAAAACTAGTAATGACTATTACATCATCTTTCCTTTCTCTTTCTTGTCAAAACCTGGATAAAATAATAAAGAATAGAGTGAGCAAACAACAAGCTCAATGAATAACCAAACTCATGGTATTACATGGCCATCATATGTATGAATACATGAAAGGCAAAACAAATTTTAAATCACTTGCAAATGAACTAAAAATAACATACATACATCATATAGTGTGTGAACATGCATTTTGTCTCAACATCATGCAATTTCTTTAAAAACATGTATCATCTCCCTCCTAGATAACAAAAAGAGTCTACTCCTCATGTTCACAAATGAGGAGTGCACTGACCTCCTATTATTTATTTGATACTCTATCCATTTTTATGTCATTCATCTTATATCAGGAATACACCAACCAAGATTACCACAATGGTCCATCCTGTGAGTCTTTTCCTTGAAACTATGACCTATAGAAATGTTTTCATATTAATATCATACTTAGGTATGTCCATTAACATGCTCCAATACATCAAAATCATTTCATAAAATTCGAATAAGCATGCAATGCAGTATATCATTCTATTTAATAAAAAAAATCAAAAGTTTTGATATAATACCAATGTCATACATAATACCAAAAGTAAAGATTACTTACCAAAATTACCGATGAACTAGTTTATAATATCCACTCCAAAACTTAGTCTCCGATCCACCAAAATTATCTGGTCACAAAACCATTCTATATGCACCAAATCAAATTCAACTTATTTATTATTATTATAAATAATTTCTAACGTATTTGTTTTTCATATTTAGTCCTATATATGCATTTGACCACACATATTAGTGCATATAACCCAAATATTCTCAATAATCTTTATAATTATTTTTCTGCTCATATAAAATGTTTTTATAGTAGAAAATATAAAAAAATAGGCTTTCCAATTATAGTTTTATTATTTTTTTTTCAAATTTCTTTTAATAATCCAATTGGCCAATTACTCAACAAATTTTCAATTGATATTCAAAATTCATGAATTTAGTGTATTTATAAATTTTTTTTGTTCTCTATATTTTTGTATAATTCAATTAAAATTTTATTAAGGTTTGACACATTCAACAACCTTCCCTATAGTTAATCAACTTTGGGTATTTATATTGGCGTCTATAGA
Organism: Tinospora cordifolia; assembly: GCA_030144865.1. NCBI lineage: Eukaryota > Viridiplantae > Streptophyta > Magnoliopsida > Ranunculales > Menispermaceae > Tinospora > Tinospora cordifolia. Next base: position 7,989 of record JAJIYU010013330.1, read on the forward strand.
ATAAATGAATGCAAACTAATAACATAGTTGTGATCTATGTGTCAAAGGAAGTGTACTGATGTAATTTTTACTTAGATTTACTCATTGTGGGGTAATGCCTCATTTTTGGGTATGACTATAATTTACCACTTTTACTACAAATTATACGATAGAATTGTACTTTATAGCTTCATTATCTATTTTATAGTGAAAAGGAGTGAAGATGACTTACCAAAAGGTCAGATTTTTCAAAATTGTGTGCTTCCTTTTCTCCCTCTTTTCTTTCTTCTTCTCTTCCTTCGATCTTTGGTTCTGTTGCGTGAAATGACAAACTTTGGTTTTTAATTAGATGACCCACCGCCCTTTTGTTTTTATAAAAAATTTATGTTTATAACCTATTTTGATATAGATATTACCAAAATAACCTACTTATATATAACTTATTCAAATATAACCTATTTTTATTTATAATTATAACCTGTTTCAATATGTATATTTGTAAATATAACATACTATAAGGTTTTTTTTTAAATCCACTTCCATTTTTGTATTTATCCAACAATTATCTTTCCATTACATAATTTAATTCACTTTATTTATACATGCAACGTATATTTTTAATATGTGTGTCTAATTAACACGTATATATACTCGCATAGTCAGTACAGACGCAAGTATCTATATATATTTACTTTCATTTAAATCAATTATATGTCAAATTAAAATATGGAGTATTCCATTGTTGTAGGAGGGCAAGGGTGAACTCCTACTCAGTGCAAGGCTAGAGAACAATCTAATGAAGCTACATTCAAGGATGGCACGGAAACAATGCAAATATAGGTTCATAGGAAGTAGTGTTAGAGTATATGAAACAAACGAACATCATAGTGAGTACTAAGAGTCAAGGTCTCAAGAGCCTTAGAAGTTTTAGGGGTCTAGTAACAAAGGGGGGCATTGAGGAATGGGGTGGAAACATCAAATGATAAGTATGGTTCAAAATAAGGATTCTTACATGGAATGTTAGGGGCTATGGGTTAACACACAAAAGTAGTTTGGTCAAGAAAAACTAGATATTGTCATTATTTAGGAAAACAAACAAGAGAGAGTAAGTTGCATTTCAATTAGGGCAATTGTATAGCTTTGGATTTAGCAGTTCTTGCTATTGATCATCATGTGGTGCATCAAGATGAATCTTAATTATCTGGGATGTAAACATTGTGCATGTTTAAGATAGTCTAAGGGGTTTATTTTGGTCTCTTTTCAAACAAAGGAAGGATTAGGAGTCTGATGGCTTTCAAGGGTTTATAGTGAAACAAGCGTAATAGATTATTAACTCTTCTATGACAAGGTTGTGGGCCTATTAGTGGTATGTGGGGATTGTTGGTGTATGGTGGGAGATTTTAATACTCCAAGATTTTTAGAAGAAAATTTAAATAATCATTGAATCACAAGGGGTATGCAAGAGTTTGATGGCCTTGTTAGTGAGTTTGAACTCGTTGATCTTCTACTCCACAGGTCTAGGTTTACATGTGTAGTAGGCAAGATAGGTTTCTAATGTCAGTAGGTTGGACAAATTTGTTCCCAAACTGAAAGTAGGATGCATTATCATGTGTAACCTTGTATCATAGGCTTGTGGTTCTAAAAACTAACTTGGTAAAGTGGGCCAACTTCATTTAGATTTGAAAATGAGTGGTGTTCACATACAGATTTTTTTTTTAGAAAAAAAAAAAAAAATAGGAGTTGGTAGTTGTCCTTGCATGCATATTGATGGGAGAACCATAAATTATGGTCAAGTTAGGTGAGATTTGGGATGCCTCAATTTATGGATTAAGGAGACATTTGGGTGCACATTTCAAAAGAGAAAGGAGCTATAAGAGGTGGTGAGGAAGCTTGAGGAGATGGAGGAGTCAAATAGGTGGAGTGAGGAGCTATCAACCTTTTTGAGAAATTTATAATTTAAGTCGGAAGAAGTGTGTCTGAGGTAGGACCACATGACTCTTCAAAAGGTCAACATCAAGTGGTTAAAAGAAGGGGATGTTAATTCTAGTTTCTTTATAGGTTGTTAAGTAGCATAAGATCCAAGAATTACATTGCTTGTGTAGAAAAAGAGGATGCTCCAGATTCAAAGGATGGTGTAGTGGCACAGGTAGTGAGATATTTTGAAGAGATATGCCCATCAGAAGGAGAGTCAATATGAGATGTAGAAGAATTAAATTGGGTGCCATTAGTTAAGAGGATAAAGAAATCCTTGAAAGAACTTTCAAAGAAACAGAAGTAAAAGAGGTTATCTTTAGTTGTTGTGGGTCAAAAGCACCAAGCTCAAATGATTTCTTGAGGTTCTTTTAGAATTCATGGTAAATTTTGAAGGCGAACATAATGAGAGTTATGCAAGAATATTTTGAGTTTGGAGTTACAAATAACAAAGTTAATGAAACCAACATCCGCCTCATTATGAAAAAGCCTTTCAAGAAAATGAAAAAGTTATTGCCCAATTAGCCTAGTGATTACCATGTACAAAATTATTGTTGAAACCTATGAAGGACGTGCAATTGACATTCATTAAAGGAAGACAAATTCTTGATACGATTTTTAATGCAAATGATGCAATAGATGATTGTAGGAGTAAGAAGAAGGCGAGGCTAGTCTTTAATGTGAATTTTGTCAAATCTTATGATTCAATTCAATGAGGATTTTGGAGTTCATGCTTAAAAGGGATTTGTGGTTCAATGGATTCGGTGGATGATGGGGTCTATCTATTTAATTACATATTCCATGGCTATAAGTAAGGAATGTAGTGGCAACTTTGCAACAGAAAGAGGCCTTTGACAAGGGGATCCATTTCCCCGTTCCTCTTTAGGATAATGGAAGATAAAATGATTAGATTGTTGTCTAAAGCTAAAAGGTCTCCCTAGCAAAGGGTTTGAGGGTGAGCAATAAAGAAGTAGAAGTGTCACACTTATAGTTTGTAGATGATACGATATTTCTATTAGATGAAGAGGCAGGATATGTTATTGTGTTGAGATGCTGCAGGAGGTTATTACGATTCAACATTAATATTGCGAAGTCAGATTGTGGAAATTATTTTGCAAGTAGGGGAAATTGAAAGGATGGCAAATAGAGTGGGATGCTTAATAGGTATCTGGCCAAGGAACTAATTGGAGCTCTCTCCAAGGGAAATCTGTGCGATATATCATTTTTGGGAGCCAATTCTAACTATTATTTAAAAAAGATTGGATGGAAGGAAGAGGTGCTTCTTTCTTGAAAGAGGAAGGCTTGTTCTAATACGCTTAATCTTGGGAGCCATTTCTGCATACTAGGTTGAGTGCATAATAAAAAAGGACGATAACAAATTTCTTGTGAAAAGGATGTGGTAGACACAAATTGAGTGCTCTAATTAAGATAAGAGGTAGTGCAGGAATCAATGTAAAAGGCCCGGGTTAGAGATAGGACACATTGAAAAGAGAATTAAGGCATTATATGTTAAATGGGCTTAAAGATAATTGCAACATAAGGATTCATTGTGGGTAAAAGTAGTGAATATTAGGTGTGGCGAATTATGCCCTAGTGGGGTTGAAAGATTCTTGAGATATCTTTAAAAAGGCTCAAAAGGGGGAGAGATTCTTAATATATCTCAAGGTTCAACGAGGAGAGATATTCTTAAGAAATCTTAAAAAAGGTTTAGTCCAGGGGGAGTGGCAGGCTAACGTTTTAGCCGAGGCATTTCCAAACGTATATGGGTGGTCTCGTCACCATTTTCGACAAATATCCAATTTCCTCGTCCACCATCCGAATGGTGGTACTATGTCCTCTTGAAATATATTTTTTCTTTGGACATTGACAAATAGGGAACAACAACAGTCGTTGTCCCTTCTTCTCTGCCTTCAAAATGTGTTTACTTCCAACCAAAATGATAGGTTAGTTTGACCATTAGAAGTTTCAGGTCAATATTCATGCAAATCCTTTTTTTCAGCTTACTTTATCTTTCTTTTTCTTTGATTTTTCTTTTGGTGGGTTCAATTTGGCAAGCAAGGGTTCCACTGAAAGTGAAAGTCTATGGGTGACTGCTGGTGCACAAAAGAATAAGGATGCCATATATGCTGTAGAAAAGATTACCAAGGCAGTATACCTCTCTACATTGTGAAATCTTTGTGGACGAGATAGAGAGAGCATGGACCATTTCCTTTAGCCAAGGCTTTTACAAACCAATATAAGTTGTCTAGTCACCACTTTCAACTAATGCCCAATTTCCTTATCCACCAATGTGTCATCTTGGAATCTTTTTTTTTTTTTTTTTTTTTCTTAGGACATTGACAAATGGAGAATAAGCGAAGGCCATTGACCTGCTCTGCCTTCGCAATTTGTTTACTTTCAACCGAAAGGATAGGTTAGTTTGACCATTGAAAGCTTCACGTAAATATTCATTCAAATCCTTTTCTTTAGCTTACTTTGTTTTTCTTCATCTTTCATTTTTCTTTTGGCAGGTTCAATTTGCCAAGCAAGGGTTTCAATTAAAGTAAAAGTCTGTGGGTGCCTGGTGGTGCACAAAAGAATAAAGCAATTATTACAAAGATAGCTACAATTTTGAGACTATGGCTTGAGAAAAATAACAATATCTTCAATGTCGTAGCAAAGACGAAGGATCAAATATGGGACTATCATTCTACTTTCAGGCTCTTGGGTGTTCAACTATAAATGGAGCAACGGCTTTGTCTACTTTGAACTGGATTCTGATCTGAGAATAAGGATTTAATCAGTGAATATCTTAGATATAAAGAGTAAGATAATTTGCGCAAGATGCGAATTGCTGTAAATAATGGAATTTCAATAAAATTCTTACTCATTTCATCTTTAAAAAAACAAAGAGTCTGTGAATTCAACAATCTACTTTGAAGAGGATGGAGAGGGAAACAAGAAAGACATACTGAGTTAAGAGTAGGACTCTTGGCGTATAAGCCTCCGAAGTTTAAAGCTATAGCTAGTAAATTGAAGTTTATATTAATCAAGAAATGTATAATGAAGTGTAAAAGCCACTTCTGGAGTTATTGGTACGTCAGAATTTCTTTGAATGTTTGTAAACCGTTTTGAAATACAAATATATATACATATATATTTCAAAATTCTCTACCTAACCTAAACTAAATAATGCATATCAAGCCATCCTTAAATCCTCGTCCATTACATTCTCTACTGACCACCACCTTCAAAAATAGCAGTCCCAATTCCACTGATTTAGGACAACCAAATTCCATTCTGTATAGCAAAACATTGGCACAAGATAGACTAAACTTCCATAGTACAAAAGTCAATTCCAATTCCCTTCTTCCAAGACTGCCCAAACAAGGTTCTAACCAATGCTAAAACGCCTTCTGGAAACTGTTGCTGGTCCAAAGAAATCTGAGGACATCTCTAATTTGGCGCAGGGTTATCACCAACGCCATCTTGGTTCTGTTTTATTTTTTTTTCAATTTAACAGTTTTTTATTTTGTTTCAATTAGAAATTCTCAATTAAAATTTACAGTTTTTTCATTTAAAATTTTGAATTATTTAATTTTTTTTAGTTACTTTTATTTATTAGTTTATATTATTTAATTTTAATATCTTTTAATAAATGCATTTTAATGTATTTATTTATTTTTAATATAATATTATTAAATAATTATTTAAATTTTATAGTGTATTATTTATTATTTATTAATTAATAAATAGTTAAACTTAATATTGTATAAAATTTATGTATAAAAATATACATTTTTAAGAAAAAACAAAACTGAAAATGAAAAAGAGATAAAAAAGGAATATTTTCAAAATATTACTTTTAGAGTAAAAAACAAAATAAATGGATGGCGAAGAAGTTGCTCTTTTAGTGTTGACTTTAAAATGGAGTGAAAAAAATAGAGCAATGGGTTAAAGATGACCCAACTGAACAAATATTTCTCTTGTTGGGAATCACTTTTT
>JAJIYU010013331.1:0-13940 GCA_030144865.1 Tinospora cordifolia
GATTTTGATTGTATTAATGTCTTCAACATTGCACAATCTGTTGTCCCCCATAAAGACTTTACCAATTACAAGTTTGTAAGAGGTAAACCATTCTTTATGTATACACATATGAAAGGAACAATTATAATAAAAAAAAAACCATTCTTTTGCATCTTTTAATTGACTAGTACCAAAAAGTATCTCATTATGCTCATCGTCTGATTTAGGTTCAAACAAAGTTGCACTATAATATGTCTTTTCTAATGTTGAATCTTGTTTTTTTTTTTTTTTTTTTTTCTTTAGGCAAACTTTGATCACACGACTCTTCTGTTTGCAATGAACATTCACATTTTTTAAGACTTTGTCCTCATTATTTTTTATTATATTTTTTTCTTCAATGGGTCACTAGAGCTTGTGACGACTCATTGGATTAACTTTTCTTGGCGCCTTCAGCATCCATCTTCACACTTGAAAATAAAGCACCCTTCACCTGTTAAAAAATAATAATGTCTTTTTCATAAAACATAGTGTGGAAGAGATGTCGATGAGTAGAATATATTGAATAAAGAATAATAATAACTTTATAAATTAATAATTAACTTCGCAAAATTAGAAAGATGTTCATACGTAGTAGTTGACTCCTTTTGAATAAAAGTATCTAAATAATTAAATTGATAATAAATTTATTAACTTTTTTTTTTTTTACATCTTGCTTCTGTAACTAAAATGCACACCCTCTTCATTTTGATTCTACCGCCAGGATCAAAGAATATGATTATTTTTTACAATATAAAAGTGATCAACATTTTTTGCTTACCGATTTGTTGGGTTTTTAAATCCTAATTAATCAACTAAATATGAGAGAACACTATTCAAACAATGAATTAAATAATCATACGAGCAATTTAACGTAGTTTAGCTATTTGATGCATATTCCCACCAGTACAGAAATTAATTATGCACTTAAAAAATTATAAAATACAAGAACGTTATTCTTCAAACACTCACTTTTTATCACATATTCTATTACTTATAGTATATAACATGATATTGGCCCTTCTCATATTCTTCAATTTAATTTATTTAACTCTTTTTTATAATAAATATTAAATAAATTTTAATACAATTCAAATATTAAATTGTGAATCTAATACAATTAAAATCTCTGAAGTTATACCCTACTGAAAACTAACACACTTCTCTTACACTAAAATTTTCCGGTTTTTGTTTTTGGGTTCAGCCAAATTCTAATTGAATCAAATTTCACAGTTCTTGATTTTAGTTTCAGCCAAAATTCTAACACCTTCTGCTGATCTAACTTTCTTCTCTTACGCTTCCTCAAGATTTGCTCATAGACGCTGAGCTTCCTTTGATTGCTTCAATCGTTTCTGATTAAAGAAACCTATTTTGCTCTATAATTCTCTTTCTTTCTTTCTTTCTGCTCTTCGACTTTCCTTCTTACTATAACAATTGGCGAGCGATCCTCAGTCGAACTCGTTTGATTGTAAGAGTTGCTTCTGACTTGTTCGAAATCGGATCTGGTATCTAATTTTATTTATTTATTTATTTTTTTCACCAATGCAGGTTTTTGATTCTATGTACTGGTAGTTCATCTTGATTTGGCGAAGTAAAACGATCTTTTTGTAGTTTTTTCCGGCAAACACTAGTTACGCCTCCTGTCCTAACAGGTTTTTGAAAGCTTATTGGCAGTGTTCTGCATCGATTCAGTTGTATTCTTTTTTTTTTTTAAATCGTTTCTGGATGCGTGACCTGCGTTGTTTTGATGAATAGGTTCTTGTTTGAACTGTAGAAACTTGCCTTTCTATGTGAAAATGGGCTTTTCTGGAGATCATTGACACTTCAAATGGACGGCGAAGGACAGCGCTCCGTCTCCTTCCGAGTTAACCGGCGAACAGACAGAAGTAACCAAATCCAGCGGCCCAAAGGTGAATGATCTCATCTTTCTTGTAATTAATGTAAATGGACTTGCTTTAGTGTAGTGACAGGTAAGGGTTTTGTTGTGCAAGTGAGATAACTCAGAGGTTCTTGATTGATGCAGATGTTGGGGATGATACGTTTTCTTCTTCTGGAAGATTCTCGCAAGATTATCCAATGAAGATTATTTGGAAGAGGGGTTTTGTACGTCTGGTTTTGGTGGTTGGCATCTTGTGGATGTTAATCATTCTCACTGTATTACTGTTTCATGTCTGGTCTTGCCAATCTTCCTTGGCTTTCTTTTCAGGTATGCTGGAAAACGAGCAACCACAAAAAAAAAAAAAAAAAAAAGAAGCGAATTATTTGTTAATCTTGTTTAGGTGGTATTAAGAGCTTCATGTGTGATTCTTCACAATGTTTGCCATAAAATTATGACTGGGAATTTAGAATGTGATTAGAGCATATGCAATGACATGTTTTACTGTCAAACCAGTGGTTTTAAATCAGGAATATTGAGTCAAGATACGTTGGAGGAATTTTATTTAAAGATTGGGATTGGTATTTATGTGGTACAGTCGGGTTACAATTTAGATGCTTGTTAAATGTTTGTTTAGTTGTTTGAGAGGGGATTGGTATACTGATTGCTTGTCAATTGTCAATAATGTGCTTCCACTTACTGCAATAGATATATTTTAGCATTTCTATTTTGGGTGTTTTGTTAGCTATTATTTCCTTGAGATTACACTGCATTGCAATGAGGAGCTTTTTAGGGTGGGTATGAGGAAACAAATAATGGTCAAATTGAATTGGGTTAGTTGTGAGGAAGATGAGACTGTATGACTGAATGGAATATATGGCCCTAAAGAGAGAGAGAGAGAGAGAGAGAGAGAGAGAGAGAGAGAGAGAGAGAGAGAGCTGAATGGTGAAATGAGGTTTTGTAATCAACCACAAGCAGTGTTGACTAAGATTTCATGTTCTCACTGTAAACTTCCAGATCGATCATCCAATTTGAAATGTGTTGATTGCAGTAGTACTGCACATTCATTCAATTTTTATATGCAGATAATTTTCTTTACATAATACGTCAACAACTTCTAAGATGACTTGTACCTTAATGTTTTAATGAGTCATTTCACTGATTTCTGTAGCTTTCCTCTTTTGTTTTTTGTCTCCTTTTCAATCCAAAAATGTTATTGTATGCATGGTTTGAAAATTTCCTGAAATTCAGTGAACTTCCATGAATTATCTTGTTTTCACCATCGAAGTGAGAAGTGGTTTAAGATTGAAGTTACGAAAACTTGCTAAAGTAATTTGAAAAAGTACAAGAAATTTAATAACGTTTGATAAGTTCTAATGTTTTAAAAAGTTAATGAATTATAGATTATTTGATATGCTTTAACAAAAAGATAAGAAGAGAAGCAATTTAATAAATAAAGTAGAAAAAAAAAATAAAAGCTTAAATATAAATTACAAGTTCTCTCAAAACTATTTTCTTTTAATTAACTCTCATAAAACAAGATTGAAAAGATACACTTAAATATAAGATTAATCAATTAAGCCTAGCATACTAAAATTTAAATTAGCAAAGTATAAGTAGAGCTCAAGACACTTAAAAATTTAATATCAAAATAAAAGATAAAAAATGAAACTAAGACCAAATGCCATCATTTCAAATTCATCAACTCATTAGGACTAGTTTTCCATGATGCGTCAAACATTACAAATGCAAAAGTATGTCTCAAATCATTATACTTATATATACCCAGAGTGCAATTATGAAATCTAGTAGCAATTATGCATGTTTCAACATTTATGAAATAATCTTTTGACTTCTCTAAGTTGGCGAATTTTTATAAAAATTCTTCAAAACTTCTCGAATTTCTTTGGATTAATTAGAAATTTCTAAGGTCGAAGTTTAGTCAGAGTTGAGTTTCGTCCCTTGGTTGTATGCCTTATGTTTAGCTGTTTAATCAGTTAACTTTACTTATGAGATCGGTTTGTTTAACAGCAATACCACTGCTAACTGCTAACAGGATGCAGTTTTTTCCCAAGTACAAACACATAACAGTGATTGTTGCTTTATTTGCAGCTATTTGTAATAAGGATGGAAGGGTATTTATCATGTTAGATACAATGGGACTTGTTCCAAAGCAACACCGTAAGATTATAACAAGCCCCTTTCTATTCTAATGCTCACCATTGTGATATTTATTATCTATTAATGTTGATTGTACTCATTCTGTGAATAGGTTGTGCAATCCCTGTTCTGAATGACCCAGATTCTGTAATAATTCCAAAGAGAAGAACTCAAGATAAAATTGTTGAAAATTTATCTTATATTTTGGAAGATGGCCGGATCAATAAGAAATCTCATGTAGTTCCATTATTTGGAGGGCATCAAACTTGGAGCCAACGTGAGAATAGCTTTAAACTAAATTCAACTATGAAGGTAAAGTTTCAACCATTTGAAGGTCTGATTTTATGGACAATATTTTATCATTTGGTGTGCACATCTGTAATTGACTGGCAATTGCCCATATATTTGCTCTTGGATCCTGACATTTAATTCAATACTAGTAGTTCTGCAGATGGCTTTGTAAAGCTTCATACCGTTCTGTTTGGGCTGTGACGTAGTTTGTTCAAAAACCTAGTGGATTTTATAATTTTTGAAGAAAGATTGGGTAGGGAATCAGTGACAACGGACATTGTCTTTGTCCTCTAGCGGTAATGTCCCAGTTGACGAACATGATTGTCATGGTCATTTTGATTAGTACAATGTGTTCTCCGTCATCTCTTTCCCATACAACATAAGATGATTCATCTGCTTCCGATATTTGCCTGCTGCTGTATTTCTGTGAACTTGGGATGTAGTATTAACTGTATATTGTGGTTTGCAGGTGCACTGTGGTTTTATGCCAAATGGAGGTGCAGATATGGAGCCTGTAGATGTCAAATATGTGAAGAAATGCGAATTCGTTGTTGCATCAGGCATTTTTGATGGATATGACACACCCCATCAACCTTCAAACATAAGCCTTCGGTCTCAAAAGCTCTTCTGTTTCCTCATGGTTGTAGATGAAAAGTCTCTGAACTTCATCAAGGAAAACACTACAATCAAAGAAGATGGTTTGGGGGGCAAATGGGTTGGTATATGGCGTTTAATTTTGCTTCGTCATCCACCTTACGATGAACCAAGAAGGAATGGGAAAGTTCCCAAGATACTAACCCACAGGCTCTTTCCACAAGCTCAGTACAGTATCTGGATTGATGGGAAAATGGAATTAATTGTTGACCCCTTGCTTATTCTAGAAAGGTTGGTTGGTCAAAAATCTGGCATCTGTTTTTTGTTTTGTTTTGTTTTTTTTTTTTTTTTTTTTTTTGTTAGCTCTATTAACTGTATGTTTCGTACAGGAAGATATACTGGTATATGCATCGATTGTCAGTTTGGCAAGTTTGAGCTTGTTAGGGCTTTTCCATGTAGCTAGGAGGGTTTTATGTTTTTTCCTTCCTTTTCAATAAGGTTCCAAGTCCCAAATAATACTAAACTGACTGTACCTAGTGGACAACAAGTACACTTTTTGGTTCATTAGGTAGGCATAACATTACAATAGAAGCTTGACATTTCTGATCAACCCTTGGATGGATGAACTGGACTGAATTGTCAATTGGTTTCTGAATCGTCCTCAACTGGATTAACTGTATTGGTTATACGCCTTGCAGATATTTGTGGCGTGGGAAGTACACTTTTGCTATTGCTCGTCATAAACATCATCAAAGTATATATGAGGAGGCTGATGCAATCAAACGTAGGAAGCGTTATGCTCGACCTCTTATTGATCTTCACATGAAAATATATCGTTATGAGGGAATGGAACCTTGGAGTCCTAGTAAAAAAACTATCAGTGGTAAGGACACTCACCCATTCTTTTTCTTGCATTTGTTCATTTCTCATGTACTCTGTTGGCAAAGTTGCAACTAACAAGGTCTTGCGTAGTTTAACCTATATTAAACCTGACGAAGTCTGTAAATTAAACTATACATCTGCCGTTTCCTTTTCTGTTCCAAAATCTTCAAAAAATTTCCTTTTGCTGATTGGCTAAGTGGTAATTCTCAGATGTGCCAGAGGGAGCCATCATTATAAGGGAGCACACTGCATTGAACAACTTGTTTAGCTGTCTGTGGTTCAATGAAGTTAACCTTTTTACCCCAAGGGACCAGTTGAGCTTTGGCTATGTTGTCTACAGATTACGAGGTTCCTTCAAGTTCTATATGTTCCCAAACTGTGAGTACAACTCGCTATTTGTGTTGCACAGTCACACTAGAGAGCATTCTTCTGTTGTAGAGTGGGTGAAATCCTTGGATGAGTTCAAAAGCAATAAAACTGGATTGAAAGAGAGTCGAGGAGGGTTTGGTCTCTGGACTCCTTACCCTGGGAACCTTGACTCTGTTTATCTTCCACCTGTAGCAAGGACATCACCGGCAGGCTGATTGTATATATTTTATTGGTCCTGTGCATTTTGAGCATACCCTTAAGTCTCCATATATGGACTTTCAAATGTTATCTATGTCAAAGTTTGTTGATCTGCAGGGGAGACTATTTTTTGATTTTAGGGAAATAAGCTCCCGTATTGCTGGGTACTTGATTTGATCATTGAAAGATCCACTGATTGTAACGGATTCAAACTAGGATTTTGTTTCTGCCATCCCTGAACTTGGTTAATTAATAAAGACCTTTATTTTTTTTAAAAAAATATATAATTTCTCTATGCAAGTTCAGCAATGGCGGCTACTAGTTATCATGTCCTACAACTAATACAAAGCAGCTCCAATGGCGTGACCAACCGCCTTTTTTTTTATTTATTATTATTATTAGTTGGTTCAATGTCTAGCAGAGCATGTTGTCTAGTTCATTGACTAGTAATGTGAATCATATTTTTGAAATATTACCATGAAATATTATTGATTGATAAATGTTGTTGGTGCTGATGCTCCAGAATTTTTTGTTTCTCATGAAAATATGCGGGAGTCTCGTGGATGTGCCCCTTTTGCTCGCTTATTAATTTTGTTTTTCATTTTTCGTTGTCTATTGCAATTTGTACACCCTTTCTCAACCAGTTGTAATCTTGAACTCCAATCATTTTCAATGTACAATTTAACAGTTGAGCGAACAGAAGTATAGGATAAATTTTCAACAATTTTGTCGAGTTTTTCATCGTTAAAATTATTATAGAATCTGGATTGCTCAATACAAGAATCGTATAACCTCGTTTGAAAATGGCCACAAACAACATTAACGCATGGTCCTTATAATAATCTTTTCAATAATTAGATTAATATTGTATTAACAAAATGGACATTCAAAGCATTAAATTGCCTCCGATTACGTATGGCACGAATAAGGTCATTTAATAGAGTTAAGCAGTCACGTTTATCTTAGAGTATATACTTCAAATGTTACTTTCCAACAGTTTTCAAATAATTTATATACCAAGATGTGGTTGCACATCACAATCTCACGATGTTGATCTGGAACGAGTCACATGCGTCCAACAGGGTAGAAGTCTTGCCATCCTTGGTGCTACAGTATATCAAGCATCAATGCCAATCTATCCTGAGAAAAACAGGGCTTCAAATTTTGTTCCTTGCTCGAAACAGAACTTTTACATGTTATATTTCACTGAAACTCAATTGCACACAGCAAAACATGTCTGAACTGCTCCAAGTGAAGGCCCCTGCAGGAGTATAATTGCAAATGTTTGTGCACAGACAATTTAATTCTGAATTTAGGCCTGCAATCAAAATTAGTCATTAAAATGGTAGCCGAGGCTCTCTCTCTATCTCTCTCTCTTTCTCATTCAAACATGCATGCGTACACAAATGTTGGTTACAAGTAAAGCCCAATAGTAGTACCTTCTCAGTGCTAATGCTGCGTAGAAGAGACAAAATCTCTGCAAAGTCAGAAGGGGGTGGGCACGAGAACTGCAAAAACTCTCCAGAGTGTGGATGTTTAAACCTACAAACGATGTGGAGCAAGCAATTGAGCATCATACCTATTTACAGATACTTGAGAAGGAAGCTGAAATGATTTTGGAGGTAAGAGATGAAACTTTATTCGCTCACCCAAGTGTTAAAGCATGGAGACACGGTCTCTGCAATTTAGAGACTAGCTGACAGAGGTTAGCACGACACCTAGATGGTGTCCTTGGCTGAAGAAGGGACATGGCCATGTTCTTTGTCCCTCCATATACATCATCCCCAAGTAGAGGAATGCCCAAGTACTTGGCATGTGCACGGATCTACACAAAAAACCAACATAACATGTATGCTAGCAAGTTATTGACAATTAATAGCACAACATTACGTCCCTATAAAGCAATACTTTGTTTTCGAGTTAAAATTCCTAAGACACCATTGACACTTCAGCTAGGGGTTTAAGGGCCTCTGCGATTGACCAAAGGACCAGGCCTTGATGGGGTATGGTGGTAAATAATGCCTAGACACCTAAAACTACATACTTGATGGTAAACATGTATGACAGAGTTGATTGTTCAGAGTTAGAGCTGGCTAGTTAGCTCAGAATGAGTTGCATTATAAACTGGCAGAACACTGCATGTTCTAAAGGTTGGCTTGTGCCTCTATTTTGTCAAATAAGGGAGAAATGTGTCCTTGTCTAAAGTGGGATATCATTCAGAAATAATGACTTATGACATGTTACTACACTATCACCTGATGAGTGCGACCTGTCTCTAATCTCCACTCAATCAATGCAGCACCACCACCACCAAGAATTTCTACAACCTTATATCTGAGACAGTTGTATCACATGAAACATGAAAGGTGAAGAGTAAGATTCTTAGTTATACTCGCGGATTTGGAATGTGTTATGTTGGAAAAACTGCTGCCAAAATATAAACATTTTACAACTATACATATATAAATAAACATTGTTGTTTCTTCTCAAAAAGAAATATTAAAAGAAAGATGGTCATCAAATTCTGACTTCATAACAGAGAAAGAAGAAGTTAAAGAACTGCCTGCTAGATTCTGATATTGCAAGGCTACAACTTAAACATTTAACAGTACCTTGTGCCACTCCAAGATGACTTACTCATCATTCAACAGTCAAAAATATAGTTAAATTCATTGGAAGAGAAAGAAAAATCAAGGATGTAAATAAGTGAATTCAAAGTATTTCAGACTGATATATTCTGTAGTCATTAAAGCAGCCCTAGCAAGATAATTTCCACATGCCACTTATTGAGTGACTTCAATTTCAAAACAGCCAATTGAGCTTGGAAGTATTTCAGATTAATTTATAAATATTTTGTTGAAACTATGAAAATGTATGCTGATGTTAGAGTCTCACAAGAAGAAATAGAAATAAAGGAAAAGTTGAAAGTCAAAAAAAAAAAAAAAAAAAAAAAATCAAGGATTATGAATCACCTACTAGCTGCGTGGCGGACCAGTCTACAGTTATGAAGACCAGGTATTGCAGCCATCCGAATACGATTCTTTAAATCACGACCAATTGGTACGTCAATGCGTCCAGACATGGGGGAGGGAACCCCAGAAGAAAGGCTTAAATACAATCTGTGAACTGTGTGTTGCTTGAACTGCTCAGATAGATGGGCATGAGAGTGCTCATCCTGTCATTGAGAAAAATAATTGGAATATTATATCTTGGCTGTAACAAGGTTTACACAAATTAGATCAAAGGTTTTACCATGAATTCTGTAAGTAAAGAATATTTAACTGTAGGAAATCATTCGGCAACTAAAGATCAATAATTAAGTACAGATATGAAAAATTCTATCACAAAAAGAGCAATTTTAGAGTAAGATGTTCACAGTTGACCAAGTTCATCAAGATAGTCCCTACAGAATGGAATATATTTAGTCACAAAGTCTATTAAGATAGAGATCTAGATAAACAGTTAAGTCGGTTCTAAGATTTGGAATAACAAGTTATATAATAGCCTCATTGGCATCACATTCTTAATTACCATATAATAGTCTGTTTGGCATCACACTCTTAATTACCAAATTAATTTGCAGGAATTAAACAAACTTTACAATGTAACTGGTGATAGTGGTTCTTTGAAAGGCATAACCTACCTTGGCAACAACAAGCAATCCACTAGTTCCTTTATCTAACCTGTGAACAATGCCAGGGCGAATGGCATCACTACATGCAGTTGAACTTACATCTTCACACGAACCTTGATTGGTGTAAGAACAACTCATTTCATCATCAGAATATTCAGAACCATCATCTGATTCAGAAATCATTTCACTATTTGACAATGCAATAGAAGGAAGTGTGCAGTGGTGGAGAATGCCATTCACAAGTGTGCCATTGGCATTGCCTGGGGCTGGATGAACAACCTAGAATTCAAGAGAAGAAAGAAAACCACAATTTTACATCAAAATGACAGTCAAAAGCCACAAAAAATTATGAAACCATAAAAAAACATAAAATATTTTCTATAAGATTTCCTGAATGGCACAAGCACATTACAATTTGGAAAGTGGTTAACCAACTTGAATTCTTATCAGCAAGAGTGAATGACCATTAACTATTCATAGGCTAGTTCAGTTTATTATGTACATGAAAAAACAACTATGCTTTATCATCAAAAACTCTATCTAAATCTCATGGTAACTAAATAGTGACCTGATCACATTAAAAACTTGCACTCAGATTTATTTAAAGGCATCATTTCCATTTCTCAGAAGTCAAAAAGTTATTTCGCCAAATTCCATTCTATTCCAACATCTGAGATTACATTACTATGAATCATGAAACTTTTCAAACAATTCAATCTGTTGTGAGAAGTAATAATAATAATAATAACACCATCCACATGATATGAGAACCTTACAACTGCTTCAATTGCAAAACAAAATTTAAAATTAGGGAATTACCATATGTGCAGGCTTGTTCACAACAAGAACATGAGCATCTTCATAAACTATATCTAAAGGTATATCCTCTGGTTCAGCTTTTAATGGTTGAAGCTCTGATATTATGCAATTCACCTTGTCTCCTGCTCTGATGGCATGTGAAACCTAATCAAGCATAAGATGTTAAACAAACAAATACTAACATATTATAAAACCAAATCAGCAACAGTTGATTCTGCTGGGTTTTTCGACCTAAATCAATCAACTAAATAACCAACAAAATATAACACAATCAAAATTCTATTCTATTCTCAAAAACTCTTTTACAATACAATAAATTTTTATTCAATCTTTCAATTTTTCTACTCCAATCTATCATTTCAATTCTCTACTTCACAAATCAGAGACCCTACTTATTTATGGACAAAAAATCTTATTCAAATATACCTCCAATATAATAAAAAAAAACCAAAATATACAAACCTACAATAGTTCAACACTTTCAATTTTTATCTTAAACTAATAACTTTAGACTTCTATTGCAATTATAGAACTTCACTAATTAGAAACCTATTTAAACTAATATATTTTTTATTTTAAGTTCAAGTAGAATTATAACTCTACCAAGGCGAGAACTCCATTAAATAATCTACCAATCACGTCATCAATGCAATCTGAGGCTTTGAAGCTTCATCTTTCTCACAATCATGTTCCCATTGCTTTTTGTCATGTTTCTTTTTTTCTTTATATATATATATATATATATATATTTTTTCCTTTCATGAGTCTCAATAGCTTGCAATGACCCATTAGACTGACTTTTTTTTAGTGCTTTTATCATCCATTTTCTCACTAAAGAATAAACAATTTTCACTAGTATCTCTCCCGTAGAGCACAGTGTTGAAGAGATGTCAATAAGTAAAATCTACTGAATTGAGAAGAACAATATTCTGCAAATCGACAACTAACTTCGCCAAATTGGAAAGATGCTCTGCATGCTAGTTCATTCCTCTTGAGTGAAAGTATACAATTCTTGCTTCAATTAGCCCGTTGGTGAAATTCTTTGCTAAATATAAATCTTCTAACTATTTCAAATCTTCGCTACAAAGAGCTTGTAAAGCACGTTAAAAAGCAGTTGTGCCATTAATTATCTTTCACTTTACATCTCTTATATCAACTAGTTCACTTTCTAAAGCTATTGCAACACAATGTTGCCATATTTCATCTCTAATTTGTACTTGTTAAACACTAAAATTATTCTTGCCATCATATTTTTCAATATTAAATTTCATATTAAGATTCAATTCCTACATGGCATATGTGATATGATAAAATAATAACAAGATCTTAACGCTAATTAAATTGCTAATAAACTTCTAATTTTTTAACTTCACCTTGCATTTGCAACTATCATGCCTCAAACACATTTTCTTCACTTTGGACTTGCCATCACAAACACAAATAAGAAAAAATTCCGCAACCACGATTAAAGAATATGATTGCTCCTTGCCAGTCAAAGAGAACAATAATTAGTGTGTTTGCTCCGTCTTTGATTCCAATTCGTTATGCTTTTCAACCTCCAATCAATCAATTAAATAACCAATGAAATATAATATAATCAAACTTCTATTCTTCTTCAAAACCTTTCTTACAAGAAAATCAATTTTTTTTATTACATCTCTCAATTTTTCTACTCCAATCCATCTTTTCAACTCTCCATTTCACAAATTAGAGACCCTATTTATTTATAGACAGCAAATCTACTTCAAATATACTTCTAATACAATAAGAAAACCAAAATAAACAAAACTACTACAATTCAATACTTTCGATTTCTATCTTAGACTACTAACTTTAGACATCTAGTAGAATTTAAAAACTTTAATAATTAAAAACCTATTTAAATTAATATACTTTGTGATGTTGAGTTCAAGCCAAATTCTAACATATTCATCTCCTTGTTTGCGAAAAGCATAGTCGTATTGAAGTTGATGATACAAAGGGTTTGTGTGCAATTAATAGTTGAACCTCCAACGATGCATATCAAGCTATCACAAAGATTTTGTTTTCTACGGAAAACAAATGAAAGAAGAGTCAATAGACAGCTTAATACTAGGAGAATCAGCTAGGTTTTTTCTACACACAACTAAAAACAATCAATAGAGTAATCCGTAATTTCCTGCTTGGATAACTAACGCCTTGTCACATTCAAAGTACATAAATGCTAGAGTTACCTTATCAACAACTCGGCCATTAATGCTAACC
Source organism: Tinospora cordifolia (assembly GCA_030144865.1). NCBI lineage: Eukaryota > Viridiplantae > Streptophyta > Magnoliopsida > Ranunculales > Menispermaceae > Tinospora > Tinospora cordifolia. The sequence goes on from JAJIYU010013331.1 coordinate 13,083, forward strand.
AGACCTGCTCGAATGCTTGACTGGACGCGAGCTCGACTCACACCTTGAATGCGTGAAGAGATCCACGAATCAAGTCTCGATTTCTGCGAACCTGTCTCCACAATCTCCTCTAATTGCACTCCAGCATAGTTCCCAGACCGGCTGGCCAGAGGTCCTTGAGATTGATCTGAAACCGATTCTCCGGTAGAACAGCATAAGAAGCAATAGCTACGAACACTCGAAACCCTAGTATTATCACTTCTTCCAGTGATCAACTTCAGCGATGACGAACTGTAGAAACTTCTAGCAGAACAAGAGAGCGTGGGCGCGAAGAATGAAATCATCGTCTAAGCTTTCCTGTCTAATTTCCTCCGTTCACTTCCAAGATCCTTTTATAAAGGTCGAATGGGGGTAATTTCGTCTGACTGATTTAATAACGCAAGGGGCATTTTGGATATTTTGCGGCAACTTTAAAATTAACCTCACCTTGCTAGTAAAGAAAAAAAAAAAAGAATGTCATATAAATACTATTTTAAATATTAAATATGATAATGTAGAATGTAATAATACATATTCAAATTATTAAATAAGAAAATGATATAATTTTTAAAGTAAATATATATCATAATATTTAATGTTTAAAATGAGGTTTATGAAGCATTATTTTACTAAACATATTATCATATTTATATTTTTAAGTAATTGTAATATTAGCAATTGTATGTTATCCAAAATAATAATAATAATAATAATAATAATAATAATAATAATAATAATAATAATAATACACATTCAAGAGTGAAGGGAAAGTTGAGAAAGTTAAAATTAAATAATTTATTAAGTCCCAAAAAGCAAGATCGTAGGGAAAAACAGTAAGAA